>JASANB010006241.1:0-21835 GCA_030248155.1 Sabatieria punctata
TATGCCGTGAATTTGCAATTCCTTTATTAGCTGAGGCTTGAGGGGGTCGACCCCATCAGGCTCTGACCTACCCCTCAGGGATTTTTGAGAAGAATTTTGTATGGAAAATTATGATAAAAGTAGGCTTGGTAGATTAGGTGTTAATGAGCTCAGAATAGCTTATTTTACCTATTTTAGCGACAAATAAGCATAAAAACTTTGATTTTGGAAAAAAATCGGATTTTTGGGCGTACCATCCCCTCAACTCAATCCCCTCAGGCGCCACTACCCCTCAGCCCTCCTCAGGATTTGAAAGTTTACCAGACCACCCCCTCAGCCAAAATGCTAGCCTATGTCTGCCCAAATTGTGTGGTGGTTTTTTGCGACGTGGTCGAGTTTTGTTTAGAACTACAGAGGCAATGAGCTCTATCGGAACGGGCTACGATTTGGCTGCGGCCACATTTTCTCCTGATGGCAGAATCTTTCAAGGTATGAATAATTTTTGTTTTGTTGCTTGATGGTCGTTGTTTTGTTATATTCTGATTTCTGGCTACCTAATAAAGGGATTGAAAAGGTCATACATCAGGGTTCGTGCGGGACCTGGAAAGTCAGGGAGTCATGGAAAAGTCAGGGAATTTAAAAACAGTCAGGGAAAGGTCAGGGAATTTGGTGTCTGGTCAGGGAAAAATTTGACGGTACGGTACTATTAGGCGACGCCGATTAGGCGATGGTACTATTAGGCGACAAAAAACATTAATAGATCATAGTACCAATTAGGCGGGCCTTCCGAATCAGTCAAGGGGCCATGTTCAGCTGTAAGCCTAAATGCGCTGTTTTTAACTATGCATGGCTAAGTGGCACTAAAATCATGTCTCGTTAATCTTATAACTCCTTAACTTATAGGTAAACAAGCCACCTGCCCTGACTGTTTCTAACTCAGATACTGGCAATTGCCCCTATTCCCCAGCTTGCATCGAGCACGCGAGCTGCCGTCGGGTTGGCCACATATTTTTTTGGGTTGCAATGTTCATTCTAACGCACTTTGGATGCAGACGATGCACGACGCACCAATAACTTTGCGGAAGCAGCTCACAGAGTTTCGCAGCGAGAATTTGATGCGGCGCGTCCATCCATCTGACGGTTTATAAATGGTCTGCGACATGCATACATGGGCCGGAAAAATGGGTTCGGGTTGGGGGTAGTCAAAATCCGAAAATTTGAGGGTGGGCCTGCCGGTTTGGGGAAGGGCCGCGGTGATTTTAGTGTGTGGGGTCAGGAATAACAGTCGGCTTCAGGTGGGTGGGTTGGGTCGTTTGGGTGGTAGAGCCCAAGTTGAGGTGTGGGCAAACCCCCAGACCCCCCACGGCCCATATATGGCGACATATGCAGAAATGTTTTCTACTCTACTAATGAGTGCTCAGTGAGTTGGAATTTATCCATCCATGGTGTTGCACTTATTTTTTAAACGAGTCCTTGAAATTGCTTTGCTATTTTGTTATACTTTGTTTTAATTGCTGTTATGCTGTTTGCATTGTTGTGCTATGTTTTAGTGGTTGCTATGTTGCCGTACAGACTTATAGAAAAAAATTATTTCTGTCGCCTAATAGTACCGCTAAATCGCCTAATCGGCGTCGCCTAATCGGCATCGCCTAATAGTCCTGCTTCGAAAATTTGATAGCAGAAAAACCATCTCACCGCTAAATAGTCCTGTGAGAACTTTCCACAACACCCTTTTGAAAATCGGTCTTCTGTCTTTATATACTACTACTTAAACCGGAAATTTACCTTCTGAATACCGTTTAAATGCGTTTTACAAAGCTAATTTTTCAAATTCTTTTCACATTGGTTGCAGTTTCCTCACCCTAGTTGGTCAGGGAATTTTGACTTTGGTCATGGAGAAGTCAGGGAAAGGTCAGGGAATTTTGCTATCCAAAAGCCGCACGAACCCTGTACATGAACCAGGGGTCCGGGAGGTCTGCCCCCACCCTACATAGGCCAGACTCTCCATGCCCGAGACGATTTCTCCGACCCCTTTCCGATTTTTCTGGTAAGTAAATTCCAGCAAAGTTTTTTACACTTTTAGAAATTCAGCACTAAAATTGCAAAATCGCCTGTAAATCAGTACCTTTTAGTCGTTTTTTGGGTCCAAAATTAGCGTTTTCTGAGGAATTTTGCCCCCAAATCGCGATTTTTGTGCGTTTTTTTGTACCCAACCCCCGGCTGGCGGCAGACCACCCAACCCCCGCCCCTATAGGCGGATGACCTGTTGCATTTACATGAGATGGTGTACACAGTTTTCTAGATATTGTCCGGTTTTCCGCTACACGGCATATGTACGGTTTTTTAACTGTCAAACTATTCCGTCACTATAATACTAACCGTATGTGTAGCGGTAGGCATACATGTAATAAGGGGGTCTGGGGGTCTGCCCCCCCACCCGACTTAGTACCCCATGGGGGACCCCCCTCGAGACAATTTCCCCAACCCCCCCCCCTCCGATTTTGCTGGCAAGTAATTTTTTGAGCAAATTTTTGCGATTTTTTACAATTTCAGACACAAAAATTTCCAAAATTGCCTGCAAAACACCACTTTTTAGCTGTATTTCAGCCCAAATTAGCGATTTTTGGCGATTTTTTCGATTTTTGAACGTTTTTAGTGCCCAACAACCCCCTCCCAAACTTTTAGCTCGGCCCCCCGGCCGATGCCAGACCCCAACCCCCCTCCCCCTTCGGCGGATGACCTGTTACATGTATGGCTTAAGGTAGTGATGAAAACGAGACAGAAATACCGAGACTAGAGAATACCGAGAATTGAGAAATATCGAGGAAACTGAAAACGCATTGTCCACGATCGATTTACTATAGAATAAATGTATTTTTATTTTTCTGGACCGTTATTTGGTAAAGTAAAGGCAATGCCTTGACGTTTGAGTACAATTTCTCTAATCACAGTTTGCATTTACATATGCTTTTTCTGATTAGGGTTTTCCGGTCCGCGAGCTAATTCTTGTTAAACTTCAGCTGATTAGTAGTATCTGTGTATAGGCTGTAGACCTACATGGGATGGAAAAATTTTGAGGGGGGTTATGAGTTGGCCATGGAGGCGGGAATTCCCATAAATCGAAAAATTTTCCAAAAAGTTACCAAAATTTTCGTGCAGGGGCGGCTGCCAGCGAGTGGAGGAGTAGGTGAGTGAGTGAGTGTATGGCTGTTGCAGTTGAGTACGCACAGAAAGCAGTGGACAATGGAGGAACGACGCTGGCGATCAGAGGAAAGGACGGGGTGGTGTTTGCGGTGGAAAAGCTGATAGCCTCCAAGCTCTACATAGGTGATGCCAATGTCAGAGTTAACGCGGTCGACTCCCAGTTGGGCTTCGCATCTGCCGGCTGGTACCCTGACGCCTGCGCCTTACTAGACTACTGCCGGGAAGAGGCTCAGTCACACTTCAGAGATTACAGAGAGCCCATTTCTATTGTACAACTCGCTGACCAGGTGTCTCCTCTCATAATAAAATAATGGTCTTTGTTTTAATTGCTTTTGCTTTTAGGTGTCGTCCTATGTGCATGCTTACACGCTTGGAATTCATAGACCTTTTGGTGCGTCGGCTTTTCTGGGAGCTTGGAGCAAACAGGTGCGTGCATGGATTTTCGCTAGCTTTGTCTGAGTAACTTGGAAAACCAATCTTGGTCAGGTGGCTATAGCAACTTTGAGAGTTCTAATTATTTTTACTTCCTAAATTTCTTTTTGACATTTCATTTATCAACACATCTTCCTCTTGTGGTCTGTACGAAAATTCGTTCAGAATTTAGATTTACAGGGTCCGCCAAAAAACAACCAAGCAGATTTTTCGCTGTAGCAACCGCAAATCTCAGCCAATTTGAATGAATCCTTTTTTAAATGAAGAATAGATAAATCCTTACAAGACTGCTGAAATTTTCATTGATGTACTCTGCTTAGTTCCTGAGATATTGGCTCTCAAAATCAAAACAGTGATTTTAGCAGTGAACAAGGGGTTTTTTTATTATTCTGCACTTCGTAATAAAACGGATTCCTGCTACTGCTAAGGGCTATTGGAGGCTTTACTGCTGACACAGAAACTCGGTTTACTTCAACACTAAAGTATCATTAGCCCCAGCAGTAGGAATCTGCTTTATTATGAAATGCAACGGAATCGCTCTTCTTTTTTGCCAAAATCTGTTTCGACTTAGAGGGCAAACATCTCAAGAACTAAACTGTGAATCTCAATAAAAATTGCACCAATCTTCGAAGAAATTATCAATCTTTTATTTAGAAAAAGGATTCATTCAAATTGGTTGAGATTCATGGTTGCAAAAGTAAAAAATCTGCTGGGTTGTTCTTTATCACTCTTGTTCTCTGTTTCGATTTTGCGGACAAATATTTCAGGAACTAAGCAGGCTATTTTGATAAACGTTACCTCAATCTTTCAAGAATTTATTTATCTTTCATTTAAAAATTTTTTATGCAGATCGGTTTAGATTTGTTGTTGCTACAGCAAAAATCTGCTGGGTTGTTTTTTTGGCGGACCCCTGTACAAATAGTGTTAGTGGGTGTTGTTTAGGACGGTCCGCGTCTGTTTATGATAGAGCCGAGTGGTTTATACTACGAATACCGTGCGTGGGCGATCGGAAAGCACCGTCAGGCAGCCAAGACAGAGGTGGAGAAGTTGAAGCTGCAAGATTTGAGCTGCACAGAGCTGGTGCGCGAGGCGGCCAGGATCATCCACACAGTGCGCGACGAGGCTAAAGACAAAAACTTTAAACTGGAACTCGGCTGGGTGGGCGAGGCCACTGCCGGCAAATTCCAAATGGTTCCCGCCGAACAAGCTAAGGAGGCTGAGGATTGGGCCAAACGCAAATTGCAGGAGGATGAAAGTGACGATGAAATGCAGTCCTGATCGATCCGGTTCTTTGCTTGTTCGTGTAGCTCAGTTGTTCGTTATCTCTTCTACCTTTCCGATAAATCTAACCGCACTCTGGCCATGCGTTTTGTCTGACTGAATTCAGTCTGCTCAGCCGTTGTTGAATTATAGAGAGCATTGTGCTTTTGGCTTATGTAATTCTCGTTGCACTTGAGGTATGCAAAATCTGCACTTGGTTTGTATCTCGTGCGGCTCTCCAGTGAGTTGTTTGTACCGGAAATATAGTGAGACGGTGCTTAAGCTAAGCCGTTGTGTAAGTTTTGTGGCGTTTAAATTCATGCGTTTAGTCTCAAATTTAGACCAACTGTGGCTGTGTAGCTGACAGATACATCGAGTACGACGTTGTGCTGGTAGTGTTGGACTTGATTCTGCAGAATGTGGCTGCCTACAGACACGTCTTGTTCAATAGTGGTCTTAAGGTCAGTGACACACCCAGATCGTGTCCCTTGGTAACCAAACGGGAAAGGAACTCTTTTGTTAAGGTTCCTTCTGACCAACTCTGCTCCCTACGTCAGCACTTTTTGGTAGAAATTCGTATAGAATGTAAAAAAAGTGTGTAGCTATTAGTATGTGAGCTGAAAACAGTCTAATATTTTAACAAGAATATGCGCCCAAAATATAATTTTCGCCTTAAGTCCGATTTTTATCATCGCGTCAACCACCACAACTTCAAAATCTCAGCCGAAATACATACTAGCAAGAATATTCTTGATACTAGCAATGTACGTATGTCTGGTGGAGGATGGTGGTGTGTTCTAGAGCTACTGGCGCTTAGCCGTCATATTCGTGTTGTGCGATTCGTATTTCAAGTGGATAGAGCGTCGTGCATCTGACTTTCCTGATCAGTCGCTCGAAATCTACGACCTGGAATGGAGATTCTATCTCAGCTTACTCAAAGCCACTTTCGAAACTTTAACCTTTGTATTGTCGGTGGTTGTATTGTGTCGCTACTTCCTTGCTTCCGCAGTCGACACCACGCGCTTGGTCAAAGCGGTGCTGGCTGGCTTTTACGGTAATAAATTCTTTCAACTGCACTACTGTATAATCAGTTGTTCAGGCAACGTGTTCGTAGTTCTGGCAGTGGTGTGGCAAATGCATTTGACTTGGTCCTACATTATTTTGACCCGGATATTCATTATCGTTTCGCAGGTTCAGGTTTTGAGAGGTGAGTCTTCTAATGCATACTGGTGTCACCGTTTGTACTATCATGGGCCACTCTACATAGATGCAACGTGTCTACAGTGGTCCGAGATACTATACGTACAGTACGTTGGGCTGCATTCGCTCATCAATTAGAGATGAAACAGTAACATTATATTGAAAGCCCCAATACTCAGAATGAGTCCAAAAATTTTGAATTGCGGAAATGGAAAATTTCAAGTTACAAAACCCCGTCTAAATCGATTCCTTTCTCAAAAAGACTTTCTAATGCTATGGCAACCAGTTAAAAAGTTATTTCAAGGGAAATGCAATGTAAAAATGCTGGAAATGAAATGTCTTGCCGTTCTGATAGCAAGTGATGTTCTGTTGGTTTATTCAATTCAAACAATTTCTGTCCAATTTCACTTTTAAATAAAAATACAAAAATCAGAAAAAACTCAAACCTAGTTTTCACAGATCGCTAGTCATATCATAATACTGTATGCTTGTAATCATAGTAATCTGGACATTTTATTTAGTGAAAATCCTTTTAGAATAACAAGTTTTCAAGCAAAATCTGCAAAAACAGCCGAACATTTCAAAGAAATCTAGTGCAAAGTATTGCTGGGTTCATCTCCACCATCAAAGTACTGTGCCACGTAAGAAATTGGCATTTCAGCGGTGGCGTGCGTGAGTGTGGGAGGCGCGTCAGTGGTGGTGCTGGTGTCGAGTTGGTGTCAGTGGCTGGTGGGCTGTGCGTTGTTGTCAGTAAAAGCCATCTAAGCGTTCACTTGTTCAAATGGCAATATAATTTGTGCGAGCAGAATTATGGTCCCAATAAACTAAGCGGCAGCGCGGGATAAGTGCAATCTCGGCAGCCTCGGAATGTCACTGGTGTAGATGATGAATGTTTTGTGAATTTTACGCCTCTCCCAAATCCGCGAGGACCAGAGATAAGCGGGGCTAAAATGCAGCTATTATCGAATTTTCATTCATTGCCCCCTCCGGGGACTGCTTTTCACAAATCCGTGCGGCCACCCACTAAACTCTAATCTGATATCACTGCGTCCGCCGACCCACTTACACCCCGACCGTTTACGGCTCTCAGAGGACTCGGCACGACCACTTGTTTGCTCTGTCTCAAACATCACAAACTTCACACACACACACACACACAACTCTCTAGTAGTCGTCGCAATGTCTGCCGTGCAGATGGCAGGGCAACCGGTCGGACGGACCACCGTGCTAGTGTCGGCACGGTCAAAGCCAATTGTTAATGTGGCATACTGGAAAATCTGGCTCTCTACAAGGCCGCTCGTAAAGTGTCTTGATTTGACGACGGGTGCTGCGTTTGTGTCTTGGGCGGCGGCTCAAAGGCTCTTCAACAATGGCTCGTAAACTGGTCACCAATGACCTCTGTCGTAAAAATGTACATCTCACTCATTTGCATAGCATTTTCACTCCTTTTTCTGCATCACTTGCTATTCTTCGCGCCACCCCCTGCCGGTCTGGCACTGCCACCTCCTCCTAACAAAGAGTTCTGCGTTTAGGTATTTCTATTCACCGAACCGACCGAACACTACTGTAGATCAAAGTTTCCAGAAAAAATATCGCAATAACTTTGCGCAATGTATTGCCGATACCGTCCAGCAGTTTTACGACAATGTGCGAGTGCCGGTAATAACGGAGATTACGGTAACAGAGCAGACGACAAAAAAGAAACGAAACGGTAATAGTTTTTAGTTGGCGCACGTGTCGTAATAGAGATAATTTGGCGGCGATTCTCGACAGGTCTCGGTTTTACGAGCGAAAACGCGTTAATAAAATGATAGTTAATAGAGCTGGGGACGAGTGTAGCAAAAAATCACTGTGCGCCGTTAACCCCGAAACCAAAGCGCCAACAGTTTTTACGACCGCCGAAAGTGTTGATTGCTGGTTCGCTCGTAAAAGCTGGTCGGCGTAAACGGGCGCGCGCCGCTAAATTGGCAGTCGTCTGCCATTGGTTGACGCCGCCCTAGCTCCGCCCGCTCCAGCGCGATGGCCAATCACCGACGGCTACCGGTTTGTCAGTTGCAATCCGGTCGGGTAATCGTTCTTGCTCCTCCGGGGATAGCCATAAAAGTCAAGAATTCACAATATTTCTGATGGCTAAATCAAGACGCGTTGCTGCCAGCCGTCCGTCTCCTGTCATGGCCGATCACGGCTCCTCCCCCTCACCTCCGCCCGTCAACGACCTGAAACGACGTGCGTCTCCGTTGGCTCTCGACCCTCTGACTGTCTCCAAGAAAGCTCGCTTCTCCATTGCCGCCATCATGGAGTCGGACAACACTGCCCTCAAGAGAGAACTAAGCGACGAAATTGACGAGCGAAAGAGCGAATCCACTACGCCAGGTGAATGTCTTACTTCTCTTGCCAGTCTGACGCTAAAACAGTGTTCGGCTTTGGATTCACACCTTTCTCTTTCTGGCTCATCACATCAGTTTAGTCTCAAACCTAGTTTTAATTTTCTGACCCCAAGAAGTGGAGTTGGCTTGGCGATACATCGAACCAGATTCTGAACCGGCGACGTTAGTTAGGAGTCGTGTGTCTGCAGTGGTGCCGTGCGATGACTAACAAGTGGTTTCAGTGGCAGCAGAAGAGACGGAGGCAGAAGAAACAGAAGAGAACGAAGTCGGCACAAGCGAGCCGGACTCAAGCGATTCGGCCTGTGTGCAAGCAGACGACGATCCGCCCGTTCATCAGCAGGTCGGCGACAGTGAAAGCATGGCAGCTATAGAATGTCAGTTGGAAGGACGCGACGTTTGGGTGGAATTCCATACTCTTGGAACTGAAATGATTATTACCAAATCGGGCAGGTCAGTTACAAGGACATTAGAGACAGACCGTACTGGCCTATCGTTAGGTTTGGTTCGGTTTAAATTTCTGATAGGCGTTTATGCTAAAAACTACACTAATTAGCTTAAAACGCAGTTGGCAACGTGAGGTAGAAAGAATTTTTCTAAAATGGAAGATTTCTGGTTGGACCAGTAGAGTTGGAGAGACAATTTTGAAAAATTAGCTTTAAAACACATTTAAAAGGCATTGTGAGCATAATATTAACAGAAATTAACAGTTTTGCGTACAGGGGCCTGGGGTGTACCCCTCCATCTAACTCGCTGAGGTGTTTCTCGCCGGAAATTTTGGAGATTTTTTCAGGACAATCAGAAATTTTAAAGCGATTTTCGACATATTTTGGAAAATCGATCTGCCCCCTCTGTGCATCTCATAACTTACCAGATTTTCCCGTTATTTATGCAGTTTTGGTACAAATAGGTAATCTCTTATTTCTGACCGATTTTTCCTTCCTACCTTCTCCGGAAATGGATGTACCCACCATACATACCTCTGGGTAAGCTATACGGGTTGGCCAAAGACGAAGTATTTTTAAACAAGCTTAAAAGCAGCGCCGGCGCAGTTTAGCGTAGTGCCAAGTTGTGCCAAGTAGGCCGGCTATTGGCAAGAGTAAAAGCTACGGTAGCAGAGAGTGTAGAGGCAGAGAGAGTGTACGGCGTGTGCGAGGTGAGTTCTCACGAGTACTGTAGTTGGTGTGACATATGGGGCCATTGAAAGGCAAGGCCGCCTGCTCTGAAAGTTGGAGCGCAACGCGATTCGGGTTTTTGCACCCCTTTTCTTGAGGTAGTTAGAAGCCAGCACGCGGCCGGCCGCTGATCTTAAGGCCTAGATCTGGCGAAACTCATGAATTTTATTATATGCCTCCTGCAGTTACAGTTATCGCACGCTGCGTCTTATACTCAGATACTGTAGCCCAACCTTAACCAGCACCTGTTTCCCGTTCAGAGCACATTTTCACCTTCTGCACAGCTCGCTGGTCTACTCAGCATTGGCGTAAATTTTTCTAGCGCCCTAATAGGGTTTCATTGGTCTTTAAAGTTGACCTAAAGGCATTTTGAAATCATTCTGATGGTGTGAAGCTTGCATTTTTAAGTTTATATTGTAGTTTTTCAGGTCTTGACCTATTTTGTTTACTCTTGTATCCGGTGCATTGGAGTACCCAGAACTTTGAAAAGGTGTGGGTCAAATTTGTGAATAGGCCTGGTCCGCTGCCCATCCCGGACAAGAAAATTTTGCAAAATTTGCCTTCGGAAACGCATTAAAATGTCATTCTGACGGTACAATTAACAAATGTAGTACATGTCAGTACGTAATCTTCAATTTATATATATTTGTTGAGCGATTTTTCTTACCACATTTGACGGAAACACGGACAGCTCCCGTGATTACGCTACTGGTCAGTAATCCCAAACACTTTCTTTAGTGCGCTATTTCTGCAGCTGGGAGCTAGCGCGGAGAAATCATGCAACTTGGGCCAGTTTACGGTGTGTATGTACCAGATGCAACTAGCAACTTGAGCAGTTTTCTGCTGTCTGTCTATGTAGCAGATGAAGTGGTTGCGGTGGTGGGCTGGCTGGGTTTGGTGGTACCTGTCAGTCTGGGGCAAATTGTTTGTTGAGTGTGCGGTGGTGGATGGAGCAATTTGGCTGTCATGTGGCTGTTGTGTCCCGTCGCTTTCGCAACTTATCACTTTGAGTCGGTGGGGACCGTGTAGGAGCATTTGTTTGATTAGTCGAGGAGGCGCCGGTTTCCCCGGAGGGTCGGGGCGATAGCGTGTAAATGTGATTAATGCGGGGTCGGGGCGCCGACACGGCGCGGCTTCATTTGCGGGATGACACTCGGAGGTGATAAGCCGCCATCCCGACCAGCACCAGATTTGGCCTAATCGCTCCCGCCCCTCCCCCAAGGACCCGGACCGACACCAATTTCCAGCAAATTGCTCCGCCCGCCATCCACACACCACATTGTCGCCAAGCATTTGGAGCATCGCTATACACGCCCAATTTGCATGCAGCCCCTTAGTCGAGAACATGGCTGCAATGGAGCTCTGAAATTAATGGCAGAGCTACTTTTTGAGTGCGCCGAAGTGTAGTCGTTTGTGCTTTTGCAGACGATGCTGGCACGGTTAAAATTAAAGTCGTTTAAGGCGACGGCGATTAGGGCTCTTAGCCGCGCGTCAAACTGGCTCAAATCGGGCGAGGCTTAAAGTCGATCCCAGTTGATCGCGGGTGTAAGTCTTGGGCACTAAGCTACCGTAATCCGGCAGGCTTTCATTGGCTAATCTGAGTGATGCGAATTCCATCACATTAACAGCGGCAGGCGAAATCTCGTCATGCGCGAGGGCCAGATAAAACGTTTCAAGAGCCGACGCGGCCCGGCCGTTCGGGACTGATAGAAATTTTAAAGAATTGACATTTCCAAGGCGTCACCGCCGGCGCGGATAAAGACGCTCAATTAGACGCCTCGGGTGGCGAACCGAACCGTCCCCATGGACACAACACACCAAGACGTTTTGTACACCAATTATTTTTGATACGATAGCCGATTAAACTCTCTCTGCTACTTCAAAAGCATACGGTACTGCGCTCAAAACCGCGCTTTTTGCCTCCTGTAAACACTTTCGCTCTTCTGTTTGCTCCAAATGCCCAACCAGTTATGCTAATGAGCTGACACAGCCGTTAACTCCATGCGTAAATCAGACCTTACAGTTCGATGCCCATTCGCATACCTATGTACGTACTACAGTAGTGAATAGAGAAAATCGATATAGTACATGTATGTACCCTGTAAACTATCCTCGAATAAAATGAAAAGCAGGAAATTTTTCATACCGGAACCTATTCCTGTTGACCATAACTTTTTGCAACCATTTGTAGCTCGTTCCAAACCGGCAAAATTAAAATTGGCACTCTCCAAAATGAAGGTAGTCTTATGCGCAAAAGTGTCGTAGTGCAAAAAACTAAGAGTCTCGTTAAACTAATAAATTTGAACGATTCAACACGTGAACTCCCCAAGAGGCTAAATAGACGTGTTTTCAAAGCAGTAGCAAACAAATCTGATTTAGCCGGTCGCCAGTTTACTGGTGTGCCTGAAACAAAAGTCAGATTGTAACCAGCTAAGCAAAACAGGAATTAATGGTACATTAGCTAAATCTTGCTAAAATGGAAGGACGGAGATCTATAAATTTCAGTAAAAGAAATTGACTGAATTCAATCTATTTGATTATTGTCAAAACTTGGAAAAATGTATTCACGTCCCGTACACACATACAGTATGCATTGTAGCGCTGTAGACTTGAGTAAAATCTTCTTTAACTTGATGAGTTATGAAAACATCAGTCGTTCAAGACTGCTATACTATATTATGTAACTGGCATTTTCAGACGAATGTTTCCGGTGATAAAAGCGACGTTCAGAGGTTGTGAGAAGGACACGAAGTACTCAGTGTTCATAGACATTGTACCGGTGGACAACAAACGCTACAGATACGCCTACCATCGGTCATCGTGGCTGGTAGCAGGAAAAGCTGATCCGCCGTCCCCCACACGACTCTACATGCACCCTGACAGCCCCTTTACTGGCGAACAAATGACTAAACAAGTGATATCCTTCGAGAAACTGAAACTCACTAACAACGAGTTGGATAAGACTGGGCATGTAAGCTCTAACATCGCAGGAGTACTGTAGCAGTGGAGTGGTCGCAGAGACAGCTGGTGCTCCGTGCACAAGACCACGTCTTTTTCAGATAATTCTCAACTCCATGCACAAATACCAGCCTCGAATCCACGTGGTGACCCGCGCCGACCACCGAAACCTGACGTCGCTGTCCGGCACCAACGAACTGAATCCCGACGAATTCAAGACCTTTACCTTCCGCGAGACTCAATTCACAGCGGTCACCGCCTATCAAAACCAACTGGTAGCGCAGTGCAATACCTTTACAGGCCTAGAAAGTTTGTTGCAGATAACAAAAATGAAAATTGACCGAAATCCGTTCGCTAAGGGCTTTCGCGATTCCAGCCGGCTGGCCGACTTGGACAGGTGTGTTCGGCTGGCTTTTTTATTTTCGCCCCGTTGCCCCCAACAAACTGCCTTTATAAACTTGTTTTCCCAAGCCTCATGTCTTCTTAAACCGGACAAGTTGGGTGCGACCGATCAAAGTTGTCAGGATTTGCGAATTTCCGGATTAACGAATCAAAGCTAAAAACCGTTTTCGGCTGAAACCTTGGAAGCTTTTGTTAGCTGCGCATCAAATTCTGTTGTACTACTGCTCCCATGCATGTACTAGGGGGTTTGGGGGTTACCCCTAGCTAGAAAGGCCAAAGCCCCCATCACCCACTCCCCACACTTACGGACCCCGACACAAAACTGAAAGTACTAGTAGCGGCTCCAGTACTGACAAACTGGCTCAGAAATAACTTTTAGCTTAAAATTGGCTTGAGAAGCCTTTGGAAACTGAATTTGGCGTTTCCACTGCTGATATTTAAGAGAAATCGGGGGCTTTGGAGGCCCTTTTTGTCACTTTTTGCATGTTTTTAGCTCTAAAACGCTATTTGGCAGCTTAAAATGGCGATTTTTAGCCTCCTTATCCTTACTGAAAAAAGTGCTAAAACGCATTTTCAGGCGTTCTGGAGCTTTTTGAAATCTTGCACCCCTTTTTTGGCGAAACCCCCCTCCTCCTACGCCGGCCGGGACCTTGTTACATGTACGACTGGTCCATAACCCCTAGAAAGGCAAAAAATGCAGATTCTGACTGAACAGAAAGCAAAAAGGCAGAGTTATACCATCCGGATGGCACTGGCACTTTCTAAATCGCTGCTAGCGGCGTAAGTGAGACTTCGGCAGATTGAGAAGGTGCAACCGGGTGGCATTAGCGAGTAGCACTTTGCCAGTCCACCAGTCTCGATCGATAGAGTACAAATCTGCCGTTAATCATTAAAAATTCGTATCTGAGTAGGGCATAAAGTTTGTCCTAGTTTAACGAAAGCCGGACTAACCAATTTTTCCTGGAACGAATGTTCAACTTTACCATGCAAATTTGCAAGTTGTCTTGACCGGATTAAGGAGACATGACTGTACCTAACACTGGTATCTTCAGCTGCTATTACAACAGAGAGCCTGTCACCGATTTCGCTCGTTTCAACCCGTACTTTTCGCAAGCGCTGTTTTTCAGTCAGATTCGACAGAATCATCGCGGATTAATAAGTGCAGTGTTAGAGAGTTATCGATTAGTTTGACTGAGTGCCACCGCTTCAGACCCGCCACTCTTCTCTCCGTTCCTGCCCAGTCTCTGGCGAAACACACTGTCGCCGACGTTCGCTGGGGCCCTGCCCGCTTTCTCTATGTCTATGTTTCCCAGTGCAGTGCCTCCAATAAGCCGAACGCTCGATTTGCCCACCACAAACGCTCCCGAGGCCACCAGCACCCCGTCCTCCACACACAGCGAGAGTCCCAGAAGCACCACTAAAGACAATAAAGCCGGTAAAGAGGAAGTCAAAGACGAACCCAAAGACTAGAGAAAGTTATGCGTTTGCACGCTACGTTTTGACAGAAAGCTTTACAAATCAGAAGGCTGTTAGGTCTATAGATCTGTCCTTGTTGTTGTGATGGTTATCACTATTTTCCTTCATGTCTTTACTTTGCGCACTGTTTTAACGCCCCATGACAATGACACAACCAGTAGTTTTACGCCGATACACTCAGTCCAGCTACCAGGTTGTCTTCATGTGCAAAAAGCTGAACACCTCCAAAAACCTGGTAGCTCGCTAGCAGAAAAGTGCCAATTCATAAGAAAATAATGAGATAGTACATGATATTTGTCACGAGAAGCAACTGTTAGACAAACAAACAATTGTGCATTCAAAATTGCTGACGGTGATGTACACTCGTTTTACAATGTGATCGATTGTTTATACACGTTGAACGTAGTGCCTGCCTGTCTAAGCCCTTTCTTTCTTCAATAAACATTACCGAAATTGGTGCAGTAGTTTCTGACGCTTCATGGCCGGCCGTTGCGAGACACTGCTCTCTTGGTCTGCCGTCAGCTCACGGTAGAATTGAAGCACGTCGGCGTTTGCTCGCACACAGGACGGTTCGAAGTCAACGATCTTCAGGCCTTCTAGAGACCGAGCTCGTGACAGCGCTACGTACGCTTGCCCGTCCTCAAAAACTCGACTCAACGTCATTTCAACGCGGTCCAAAGACATTCCCTAGAAAAGTGACATGAATACCAGAACAGCACTCAAAACTAAACTACTAACCTGAGATTTGTGAATGGAGATAGCCCAGGCCAGCTGGAGTGGAATCTGCGTTCTGACCAATTTGTTTCGTGAGCCCGGAAGGTGTAGGAAAAACTGACTGGGCTTAATCGCCTCCGTAGCACCTGATACAAAGCGCACAACCGGATACCCTAAACAGATTCTTACAGTCGAAATTATAAGTATAACCTTTATAGTCGGTACCGTTTTTGAAAGTGGTTACAACTCCTCTCGAGCCATTACAGAGACCTCTGGAGAGACTGAGATTCTGATTGAGCAACACTTGCGCCCCCACTTTCAGTTTTATCTCCTTCGCACAGTTTGCATCCAGTTCGAAGCTGTTCGGAATCTGCTCACTGTCATGTGCAGAAAAGACTTTCACTTTGCCTGGAAAAAGCCAGTCGAATCGTCAGTCAGTCAGTCAGTCAGTCAGTCAGTCAGTCAGTCAGTCAGTCAGTCAGTCAGTCAGTCAGTCAGTCAGTCAGTCAGTCAGTCAGTCTACCAGGCAAAAGTTCCAACTGCCTGTTGTTCAGTAGCTCGGCGTCGTTTTTGTGCGTGCAAAGTCGAGTGGCTTCAATTCCGTCCGACTGCAGTTTGTTGCTTTTGGTGGCTTCAAGTTCGCGAGCAGTTTCCGGAGAACAACTATAAGCCGAAAGTCCACGAGAATAGTGTTTAGCCAAACGTACCGGCCAATTCGAATTTCCTGCAGAATGCGGACGAACTTGGGATCATTTTGCCGTCTCACCTGACGCAGAATTATGCTCTTACTCACACAGCGACTCCATACCGAACTCTGCGAAATTGGGTTACAAAATAATACTTTGTGTCATATTCGGAAAAGCACAAAAAACAACTTGAAAGCAAAATCGCCTTTGCTGCTGTCCCTTGGTTACGGGAGGAAGTTGTAGAAAGTCACCGCAGAGCACCAACTGAATGCCACCAAAAGGTAGATCGTTCTTTCGAATGTAGCGCCCGATCTAAACAATCATTTTGTGCCACTCTACTGTACTGAATGAAGCTACTCCAATCCACCTGTTCCAACTTAGTGAAAAAGCAGGCGTCAACCATGGACACTTCGTCAATGATAAGATGTGAGCACTTTCTCCAAACCGAAGCCACAGTCGGTCGACTGGCCAGTTGCAAGCACTGCTGAATGGGCGCAGTGCCGCTGCCGACCCCGGCGAACCGATGCAACGTTATCCCACCGATCTGACAGGCAGCAACTCCTGCAGTATTAAGAACATTTTTTCTCTTATTTCGGCATCCTGCCTCGCACCAGTAGCAGCTGTGACAAAGGTAGTGTCAGAGGGTAGCAAGCCAACCAATTTCCGCAGTAACAGCGACTTTCCAGTGCCCGCAGACCCGGTGAAGAAGACATTTGAGCCGGACATGACCGCTCGAACGACACCCTTCTGCTCCTCTGACAACACGATCGCCGAACTCAGCTGTCGCACTAGTTTTGGAGTGACGCCGCCGACTCCCACCGTTGCCTGAAACGTTGTCGGTCTCCCAACACTGATTTGCTTGTTCTTGCGCTGCATTTTAAAGTAATGTAAATTCCGTTTTCCCAAGCTCTTAACGGGCTAAGAACGGAATTTCCGACTAAAAATCTCCGTTTTGCACGCGGTTTTTGCAGTTTTAGTATCCGAAATTGTAAAAAAGGCACCAAAACATTGCTTTCCAGGAAACTCGGAGGTGTATAAGCTGACTTGGCGATTGTTGAGAGATTTTTCGTACTTTATCTGCACATTTAGACTTGGTAACTCACCTTTCTTTCGTGGCTTTGGCTAGAAGGGGGACGTTTCGAAGCCCTTGGAGTTGAGCCGGGACTGGTTTTAGTCCTTACTTGACTTCTATTTGTCACGTTTGTCCGATCGACCAGCTTAGCACCAAGTTTCTGTAGTTCCGAAAAACTCAACGGACTAAGTGTTTCGAAAAATTGCGGCAATCCTGACAACAACTTTTCTCTGGCCGTCACTGGCGTGCCTAAACACTTATAGTCAATCAGGTGCGTTATAAGTCGGTCTGCTTTCAGCCAAACGTATGTACATACCTCCAACTGCAAAATTGGGAACCAATTTGATGAGTGCTAATTTGGCTTGCAGTGTCCTGAGGAAAAGACCAATGCGTTCCGGGGGGCAATTCGAAAACAGAACTTGCACTTTCTTGTCAGGAATAACAATTGAACCTTTGCCTTCGCTCACAAACCGACTGTGCACTTTGATTTCTTTCAGCAGATAACTTGCATAATTGTCACCCAGCTGCAGACGCAGCACAATCTCTCGGAATTCGTTCCGTCCAAGACACGCTACGGCAGCTTTGTACTGCAACGGCTTGCCACGCCCTTCGAGTGGATGCACTGCCACCGAGCAACTGAGACGGTCACAATGAGCACTGCTGGTAGGACTGTCGTCGGCAACACACGCACCCACCATACTGCTGCAACTGGGATAACTTCGTACCATATGGTCAAACCCAGACATGGGCAAAGGGGGGATGAGGGGGGTTGGCCCCCCCCCTCAAGCTCTGATCTACCCCCCTCAGCCGGCCGCTACTCCCTCAGGAATTTTTTGGAAGAATTTTGTATGGAAAATTATGATTAAAATATGCCTGGATTAGGTGTGAATAAGCTCAAAATAGCTTATTTTAACTTATTTTAATGACAAATAAGCCAAAAAACCTTGATTTTAGCCAAAAATCGGACTTTTTGGCTTACCACCCCTCACCCCCCCTCAGGCGCTCCTACCATACATGTAACAGGGGGTATGCCCCCCACCCGACTTAGGCCAGACCCCCCCCGGATGGGGACCCATATGGCACCGGCACCAATGGCCACGAGTAGGGAGGGGCACCATATGGCGCCAGTAGTCTAGGTACCGGTAAGATAAGCAAAGGGGTACCGTACAAATCTAATCACCATCTTTGGACCGATACCAAACGCAGAATACGAAAGACGGCAAATAAAGTACAGATTCTATCTGATGACGCTGAACATGCTAAACGAACAGAGAGTCAGTTAACTGAACAACGTTTATCAGCAATTCAACAAGAATTACAAGAACGGCTCTATACTGATTTCGAGTGCAGAGCAAGGCAAGGTCAGATCGAAATTGGTGACCACTTGCGGGTGGATAACACCGAGTTTGCCTAGGAGCTGACCGCCGGGGCCCATCACAGCTGCGCACCGACCGGAAAAATAGGTGGCATCTTAAATAAAGATCAGTTACTCAAGTAAACGTCCTAAAAAAGCGCAAAACCACAAACCGACCGTCAAAAGCGGAAATGTAATAACCGGAACCGTCTTTGGTAAACTTGACGCCTAGCAAGAGCATAACTCGATCCAGCAAACCATGGATAACTTCGAATCCAGACGTTTTGTTATAGAAAACGGCACACAATCGACGCTCGTTTCGTGCTCCCACGTCTGGAAGCAAGCAGAGCTATACAAAACGATTACAGACAACAAACCCACCCGTTGAAGAGTCCTTGAGTACAACGTCTTGTATCTCAAACAACCTCAACGGCAACGGCATGTCGCGATTGTAGCTTAGCGTTTTGAGAATACCCGACAGCAAGTTTGTTCTTGCCACCTAAATTAGCTTAGCTACCATTGAATGGAGAGACTACGCACGCACCTGAAATTCTAGCGTCTTTGGATTTGCTATGTGCACTGCATCTTTTGTGCCCTCTGGTTGTCTGATTTTTGTTGAAATGTCATCGCGGCTACACTGAAACACAAAAAGTGTGCCAATATATTCCACAAAAAGATGAATAGGAAAAATAAAGCCGACCAGAGAGAAGGTGAGTGCTTCAGTAAACCCGGCGGCCGCCAGTTCTTGTCTAAGCAGGTCGGTCAGCTTGTTGATAGGGAACTGAGCAGCAATCGTGCCAGCTTGAGGCAAACACATCTCGATGTTGTTGTAGCCGTGCGCAATGGCTACGTCCTCCACAATGTCACAGGCATGAATGACGTCATGTCGGGTGGGCGGAACCCTGACCCTCAGACGAGTGCCGCCACTGCTGTAGCCACACACTTCCGACAACAAACACATCCGACCTAGCACAGCTGCCATCTGCTCCGCCTTCAAGCTAAAAAGGCCATAAAGGCCAATCGACCAAACTAAATTTATAGACGAACTTTATTCCAATTTTGGCGTTTACGTCTTCGACGCTGACGAACTCGTCTCGATAGGGCAGCTCCTAAACCGAGCAATGAGGTCAAAACCATTTCATTTATATTTACCCAGCTCAACTGACCGGGTACTGCACAATGCTGCCATCTACCAGCTGTAACTCGACCGGCTCCACTCTAAAGACAAACAGCGGTAGCGGTAGGAAAAGAGCGCAGAACAGCTTACGTGAACTGAGTAGCAGAATAACAGCTAAACATGGTCACCAACGTATCCAAAACTATCTTGGCTTTGGTCAGATCGGTGGCCGTGCACTCTATGAATATGTTCTTGGTTTTGGTGCCAATTTTAGTGTGGTCACCTGAACAAAAAAACAAACCTGTTTGCAACGACAAACCAATCTGTTGATTTACCATTAATGATCGGTGGCATAGAGAGCACAACACCATTGCTATCGTAAATGATGGGGTAGAGCGGTTTGTCCCTGATTATGTGCAGATAATGTCTCAGGTGCGTGTCCTGCAACAGAAACAGTGCTGTCGTACCCACTCAAATCTCCATTCAGTTGTACCGCGTAGCGTTCCATCAATTCAGCGGCCGTGAATTCTTCGGTTTCGTTTAGAGCCCTGAACTTGATTTTGTGAGGGTCCTCGGCGGTGTACTTGAACGGCCCTTTCAGAGTGTCCAAATCATGGGTGCCAATTGCCACCAGTGACCGCTTACGGCACAAGTTTTGATGCAGTTTGTCTTGCAAATCAATAAAGCTGTTGTAGGCGTCTTGATCAAGGGTAATGTGGCGCAAAATGGCTGCCACTGCAAACGGCCGCACAGTGGCCGTCTACAAATTGATCGTCGGCATTTCACTTCTCTTCAGGCTCAAAAGCCACTTACCTCTGGATGCACTACCATGCGCTCACGTTTCGAAGGAGAACTCAGCCTGTACTCGGGAACTCGAGCTCTGAAACGATACAACTTATGCAACACATACTTCTTACGTTGAGCAAATTTTCAATATCTACTAGGTAACACCAACGCACCACGCCTAAATTTTTGAAAACCACTATAGATACAATGCGCATCAATCTCAAATTTCATTATCCACGTACTTGTTGAGGAATATGAGCAAAGCACGTGTGAGTCCTTCCACACACAGCAAATCATATCTGTTGGCAGGCAGTTCGATCTTGTAGACGATTTCATCCGATGCCCCATCTACTTTCACGTCCCCCTGTTCTTTTTGAATTTGCTGTTTTTCGGAGGTCTGCAATTATAGTCGTCAGTCACCACACTAGTGTAAGTGCAATCCACTCTTACTTCTATAACGCACATTATTTAGGCAAGTTTTGTTCTCTCAAACTTAGCCTGCACCTGTTGGGAAATTTATACATAGGTCGCTACCATACATGGGCCGCGGGGTTTTCCTACCAACTTGGGTTCGACCCCCAAACGAAAACACCCACCCAACTAAAGCCGACATTTGTTCCTAACCCCAACCCCATGCACCCCCAAATCGGTAAGATCACCCCTTAATTTTCAGATTTTAACTACCCTCCGCCCATTTTTCCGGCACATGTATGACCGCTACCTCTACCCCCCCTGGTCGGCCGAGGCCCCGCGCCGAAAATTGAGGCAACTTTTTGGTATATCGGTATCGGTTATTTTATAGAGACTTGGCGACGTTTTTCCCTTTCATGGTCAACTACGCCTGAGCCAAGTCTACAGGTGTAAAAAAGCTAAAGGTACAAAACTAAGTGTTGCTCTAAAAATCTTTAGAAGATATGCAAAAATCAAGGTTCCATTATTTATTATTTAGCAAGGCTGGGTCGGCGTGCGTGACCGAAGTTCCGTTTTTCTCACGCACATACAGGGGGTGCCAAAAAAAACAACCCAGCAGATTTTTCGCTGTAGCAACCGCAAATCTCAACCGATTTGAATGAATCCTTTTTTAAATCAAAGATAAATAAATTCTTAAAAGATTGCTGAAATTTTCATTAATGTACTTTGCTTAGTTCCTGAGATATTGGCTCTCAAAATCAAAACAGTGATTTTGGCAGTGAACAAGAGGGATTATTTTATTAATCTGTACTTCATAATAAAACGGATTCCTGCTACTGCTAAGGGCTCTTGGAGGCTTTACAGATGACTCAGAAACTCGGTTTACTTCAACACTAAAGTATCTTTAGCCCCAGCAGTAGGAATCTGCTTTATTATGAAATGTTACGGAATCGCTCTTGTTCTTTGCCAAAATCTGTTTCGACATGGAACGCAAATATCTCAAGAACTAAACTGTGGATCTCAATTAAAATTGCACCAATCTTTGAAGAATTTATCAGTCTTTCATTCAAAAAAGGGTTCATTCAAATCGGTTCAGATTCCTGGTTGCAAAAGTAAAAAATTTGCTGGGTTGTTCTTTATCACTCTTGTTCATTGCCAAAATCTCTGTTTTGATTTGAGGACAAATATCTCAGGAACTAAGCAGGCTATCTTTTTTTTTTTTTTT
>JASANB010006242.1:0-133150 GCA_030248155.1 Sabatieria punctata
ACAATGGAAGCAAATCCACTGGGGGCACAGATATATAAACAGTGTTACTCAATGTTCTGCGATACCAATTATAATAAATGCACCTTAATATCAGAGGTGGAGTCGTCTACAACAGCTTTGCTGTCGATCTCAGCTAAGACCATGACTGTCTAACGATTTGAGGTCAGATCCGACTGATAAAAATGTAGCTACGGGCGTGCTCTGCGATTTTTAGCGCGGCGGCTTATCAGAAACCAGCTCCCAATTGCGTACACTCTAGGACAGAAAATTCCCGAAGTCAAAGATCCACTCACTCGCGATCGAAGCAGATTGGTACCGCCGCCGCCAGCCAACACACTCGCACACCGTACAGCCGAGCCGGCGATTACCGCCGGTTGCATCAGCAAAATGCGGTTAGTGACGGCACTGCAAGGGCATTATTAAAACCGATCGATTTAACCGCCGCATAAAACCAACCAGAATTAGATCAGCACCTACTTCATTATTGGCCTGTTTCGTTGAAAAACCGAAGAAACCTCCGACGAAGGAGCTCGCGATCTGGAGCACGTTGGTGTCTAATGAAAGTGGAAAGCGCTCAAAGTTTTATGCGGCGCAGTTGCACACAACCAGCAGTGATGTAACAAAAATCGATAGATAAGGCTTCAGGTAAACGGGTTTCTGCGTTGACCGCAGCGCATCGGAAACAATAGACCTTTCCTGGCCAAACGACGCATCCCTTCATGCAAATGAACCGGCTTCAACGGCTTGTCCGACTCGCCGCACCGGTCTCGCGCGTCCAACGCTGAAACACTCGCACTAGTGTCAACTGGTATTGGGCTGTTTGCAGGTATTGGCTGTTGGGGTTTTGCCCACTAAATACACAATACCAATAGGGACCTGTCAAAATCGAAAACAATCTATGTTAACCTAAAGAATTGAACTGGAAAAATCGAAGAGGTTGATGAATGATTACGTTTAGGAAGCTGCTTTTGCGTTAGGTTAATTAACTAAAAGCTGGTAGAATTTCTCATAGTGCCCGCTTGTCTAAGTACTGCACAAGTAATAATTTCTCTGTTCCTACCTAAAACCCCTAAATCCTACCTAAAAACCTAAAAGCGCCAGAATGTACCAGTAGAGGAACCCAGGGCAGGGCTATTTGGGTGGTACAATCTTTCGGGCCAAGGTAGGAAAGAATTCACCGGAAGTAAGAAACACGACAGAATTACGAAACATTTAAGTACTAAAACTGTAATTTTTGCTATTTTTTGGCTCAAAATGGCTTACAAATTTGCTTTCTTAGCTAATTTATCAACAAATTTTCTCTCTGTGGTTGGGCAGTGGCCCAACCAGGCCTCATAAAAATCTTAATCGCTGTGAAAAAAGTCCTGTGTACACTACTGGAATGCACCTGTTTACTGAAATGCAATTTTTGGCCCAGCTATGCAATCCAAGTAAGTATTGGGGTCTCAGGTATTGGGTTTTTCAGGTATTGTTCGCACTCTAATCTCAAGCTTAGGCTTAAGTAGATCCTAGACGACCTGATATTGGTTATTGCGGTGTTTTAAGTACCAAAATTCCGATTTTAAGATCGGAATGACTTTTGGATGCTTAATTAAAGGCTGTATTTTCAAAATTTTCTCGCCCTGGTTGGGCAATGACTCAACCAGGCTTTAAAATTTCTCTTTAAAAAATTTCATCTCAGTGTAAAAAATCCAGCGTACAGCGCTGGAATGTACCTGTTCACTAAAATGCAATTTTTGGCCCAGATATGCAAGTATCGGGTATTGGGGGTTTCAGGTATTGGTACTGGAGTATATGGCGCTTCTCCACAGATATTGTTCGCACTCTAAGTCACGCCCACGAAACCAGCAACCACCTTTTGTGAAGACCAATTATAGTAAGTAAAGTAAGCAAAAAACAAAGTGAAGCAACAACTTTAAGACAAGATACAATGATGTGTATAGAATGTCTTGAATCTGCTTGCAATCTTCGAAATCAAACGCGTACCTTCTTCGATAACTTCACCAGCAAAAACTTTAGCAATGCCAGCCATTGCAATCACAACATTCTGAGTAACATTGGTCCCAGTTACCTGTTGTACGATCTAAAACGTTTAAGCTCTTTATGAAAACTCTACAAGGCTTTCATAACGTTTCTTACATACGATAAACATAACGGGCAAACTTGAACTAACTTCTTACTAAAAGTCAGTTCTCGCCATTTAGTTCTGAAAAAGATCACTGTCTGCAATTCAACAGCTGTATAATTTAACTGTGGTATATTGATATTGTCCGTATTATTGCGCAAATCATACTGGATTGGCTTTAGCGGTATTTAACTTTATTAACTGAACACCTTGTACATACATGGGCCCGGAAGGGGTCTGAGGTCTCTCTCGGGGGTCCCAGAAAGTCCATATCAGCGGGTGAGGGGGTTCACCTCCCAGGCTCATGCATGACATGGTAGGGAAAATACAGGTTCACTCTTATAACGTCTATTTGGATTGCTGCACCCATGTAAATGTGCTGTAATTTAAACAATTAGGGATCTAAGTTAAGACAAACAGAGGGTGGTGTTAGAGATTGGGTATATACAGTATAGATCAAAAAAAATGTCCCATCGCTTTTTCGGCCTTCACTCAAACGTTTCGTTCTCAGTCACTTCTTTACCGAT
Source organism: Sabatieria punctata (assembly GCA_030248155.1). Taxonomy (NCBI): domain Eukaryota; kingdom Metazoa; phylum Nematoda; class Chromadorea; order Araeolaimida; family Comesomatidae; genus Sabatieria; species Sabatieria punctata. The sequence continues at coordinate 2,653 of JASANB010006242.1, forward strand.
TTGGCTCAAATTTTCAGCAAAAATTAACAACATGGTTGGCTAAATATTCTGCAAGTGTGGTGCCAAAATTCCGACTCATACTGGTTTTATGACCCGAAAACTAGGAATGAGGGTGGTCCACGCAAATTTAATTTTTTTCGGGAATACAAGGAGTACAGGCCTGAAACTTGCAGGAATGATTGGTGTTGCTATTGGGCATAACATACTAAGCGGGCAGCCCTGTAGCTCAAAGGGCACTAAAATGGGGGAATTTCAAAAACATGACGAAATATGACTTTTCTTTGTAAAACCGGCAAAATGACGATTCTAAAGATTTTCAATTTTCAAAAAGCGCTGCAAGGATAGTTACTATGGTGTGGAACAGAGCTTAAATATCAGGTTCATTTATTTGTCGAACTTCCTGCTCCAATCTATGTTGATTAACAACAGATTCAGTGCTTTGATTCTAGAAGGTGCAGATTTCTTAACTATGGGAATTTCACTCATGTTTTTGAAATTCCCCCATTTTAGTGTCCTTTGAGCTACAGGGCTGCCCGCTTAGTATGTTATGCCCAGTAGCAACACCAATCATTCCTGCAAGTTTCAGGACTGTACTCCTTGTATTACCGAAAAAAAATAAATTTGCGTGGACCACCCTCATTCCTAGTTTTCGGGTCATAAAACCAGTATGAGTCCGAATTTTGGCACTAAACTTGCAGAATATTTAGCCAACCATGTTGTTAATTTTTGCTGAAAATTTGAGCCAAATCGGTAAAGAATTGACTGAGAACGAAACGTTTGAGTGAAGGCCGAAAAAGCGATGGGACATTTTTTTTGATCTATACTGTATATGTGGGTGGAAAAAGCCGGAGGGGGTCTTGAGGTCTCAGGGGAAGGTCCCAGAAAACGTCCAAAAAAGAATAGTACCTTGCCTTAAAAAGGCGAAAAATATCTCAGGCCGAGGGGTCTATTGGTCAGCGAGGGGTACCATACATGGACAGGAAAAAATCTGGAGGGGGTATGTGGTTTTTCGTCGGGGTGTGGGTCTGGAGAGTATAAAATTGCTTTCCTAAAAGGTCGCTAAAATTTTGGACGGGGGCATGGCCGGCGAGGGGTGTGGTGGGCCGGCAAGGGGGTAAGGACCGTCAAGGGGGGATTGACCTAAAATTTCTGTTTTTCCAAAAAAGGTCGCCAAAACTTCCGGAGGGGCATCGGGCCGGCGAAGGTGGATGACCGACCGAGGGGATAAAACCCACTTCACCCCGGCCCATGCATGTATGTGCTCGCACTCTGCCCATATTTGGTTTGGTAACAGAACAGTTGCTCAAGAGGGCTATGGAATGAACATAAAGAAAAAACAATTTACTCTTCGCACAGATGGCTTTGGTAAAGCAGATCTTCTGTACATCTCGTAGCGATTGAGCTGCTCTTCAGAAAAATTCGACAGCAATATTCTAAAATATAAGTAGTACCTTGCGGACAGAGATAAACTAGCGTTTCGGTTGACGGGCTGATTTTGACTGATTTTTTTCAGCTAATTTTTCATTAACCATTACGTGCAGACCAGTGGACTGGAATCCTAGCTGGATTGAAATCTTCCACAGTACCAGGATGACATACATGTAACAGGTCATCATCCGAAGGGGAGGGGTCTGAGGCCAAATTTTGGGAGGGGATTGGGCACTAAAAAACGCTCAAAGATCGAAAAAATCGCCAAATTTTCGGTGAAATTTTGCCTGAAATATAGCTAAAAAGTGCTGTTTTACGGGCGGTTTCGGCAATTTTTGTGTCTGAAATTGCAACAAATCGCAAAAATTTGCTCAAAAACTACTTGCCAAAAAATCGGAGGGGGGAGGGAGGTCCCATGATGGGGTCTGGCGATACATGTAACAGGTCATCCGCCGAAGGCGGGAGGGGGGTTGGAGGGGTCTGGCGCCGGCCGGGGGGGGGGCTGAGCAAAAATTTTGGGAGGGGGGTTGGGCACTAAACAACGCTCAAAAATATAAAAATCGCTATTTTTGGGCTAAAAATCGTCAAAAATCGCTAATTTGGGCTGAAATACAGCAAAAAAGTACTGTTTTTACAGGAATTTTTGGCAATTTTTGTGTCTGAAATTGCAAAAATTTGCTCAAAAAATTACTTGCCAGAAAAATCGGAGGGGGGGGGCGGGAAAATCGTCTCGGGGGGGGGGGGGGCTGGCCTAAGTCGGGTGGGGGCAGATCCCCAGACCCCCCTGTTACATGTATGGGTCTGGCCTAAGTCAGGGGTAGAGAGCAGACCCCCAGCCCAGACCCCCTGTTACATGTATGTAGGATATGACTTCGGACGAGTCAGAGAGCAGCGCAATTCGTCGGTCTTTGGCCAGCAGAAAAAAATTGCCAGGCGCAAACTGCGTGTCTGTTTTCTTAGCGATCGGATGTAGATAAATAGAAATGCGAATTTCTAAGTAGACTGAATGATTACTTTCTCACAAACAGCGGTAGCAGTCTGTACAGAGGTGCCGAGGATAGTAAAGGAGTCCAATCCAACTGACCACTAAAAATCGAGCAACATCAGCGTGCGTCGTATAAAACAGCGATTTTCAGCCAACTTACACCACTTTTTAAGCACATTCTTTGATATTCAATATTTTTATGGTATTCAAAATGCTAAGGAATGGAGAGTAGAGTAGAGTCAGCTTTTTAGGGGAAGCTCAGAGCCTGGGGAAAGCCCTTCCTCCACGTTTAGGTGTAGAAGCAAATGCACCAAACGTACTGCATTTTGAGCCGCGTCCCGTCCGGGTCGTCTCTGTCAACCAAAGCATCTGCAGTGGTCGGAGCTTCCTCGGTCTGTTTAGTCTGTGGTTCGATCTTTGCTGGGTCGGCAGCTATCTGAGTGTCCTGCGACGACCAGGCAGAAGTCTGACTGCCGCTTGCAGCTGTCCCGTCAGTAATGGTCGACTCCTGAGAACTGTCTATCTGAATATACGACGATTTATCCGCTTCTAAAGGCTCAGTGGCGTTTTTGGTCTTATCCGATGCGCTTCTTTCACCCGTATTTCGTCTGCCGCTGGGCTGCGGCGTCATAGACAACTGAGTGGCTGGATCGTCCATTTCAGTGAGAGCTGCTTGAAATCTGGTAATGTCGTCACCAAGAGCTGAGCCAGACTGCGAACTGTCATCTTCCAATCGCGGTCGTTTTGGCGCCGACGGTTCACTGGATGCCGATGCGTTGTTGTTGTTTTCACCACAGTTGTCGTCGTCATCCGAGCCAGCTCCGGCCGCTTTTCGTTTCTTGGGCGCAACCGCTTTCGATTCGTCTTCCGAAGCAGAATCCGAAGAATCGGAAGAAGAGTCGCTGCTACTGCTGCTCAGTCCACCGAATAAGTCTTGATACTCTGACATTTTTCAGCTTGCTTGCTAGTCTGAAAACAAGGGCAGCAGGAGAAACGAAAGAAGCCAGGAAGGAAACACGGGGCGTCAACGAAACCCGAGACTAAGCAATCAACACAACACAACGGGAGAAGGCCCATTTCTCACACCTGCAGGACCGACTACCATGACTTTAAACCTTGGTTTTAAGCTCAGACTCAGCCGGACGGAGAACAAGTTTTAAAATGTCAGTTTGCCGGTGGTCGGGGCATGTGGTGACCGACCACGGCGACTTTCCTGGCTGCGAGGTAGCACTAGCAACCGTGCAAATCCACGGCACTAAGTGAGGCGGCCAATTCAAATCACCGCTCTGCGGCCTGCACGTGTTATGTCGGCGCCATCTGCAAAAGGTCTTCTTGATTAATTAAGTTATTGCCCAGCGGCACACCACACATTACATGCAGTCTGTAGGTCCATGCAGGCAAGCTTGCAGCGTGCAACCTTCATACAAAAATCTACTGAATCTTAGCCGGTAGCAGGATTTTTCGCAATAAATGCCCAAAGAAATGCAGGTTTTGGCTTTCATGTGACGGGCGGCTAAAAGAAAGCAAGTAAACAAAGCCAACCAGAATAGGAACAATACGAAAACGCATAGTCGTCGCACGTCGCATTCTATCTGTGCGTATTCCTCATCTTGGTAGCCTAGCGCCAAGTCTAAGTCATTAAAGTCCACTAGTGCAGATAGTACGCGCTACACAGCGTATGTATCCTCCAAATCAGCTTTAGGTGCGTATTCTGAGTATCGTATCCTCTCGTTGTGAAGACACGCAAACTTCTGAGAATAGAGAGCACGCAACTTGATCCACTGAAACTTTGTCACTTTCTGGAATTCGTTGAGCCAGTGTGGCAGCAGTCCTCCTGGCTGTTAGCTTTGACGGCAAGCTTGCACGAAAACCAGGAACTGCCGGCGTGGTCGTATTGAGATCGGCGCTGTTCCTTAGAAGACAGACAACGACTCAAAATCCAGAACCTTGCACTCGGGACTAATTTCTCGAAGGTCTATTGTGAAGTGAGCTGATTATGTGTCTCAATAGCACAAAACAAGGCCATCTTTTACGAGGGTTAGGCTTGCACATGCCTAACTTTTTCACCTTTCTTTCCATTTATCGCAATTTTCATGAGCACGGAACAAACATCGACAGAGAGCACAAAGAAAGGCGCTGCGACTTAGCAACAGACCTACCTACTATCGGAAACCGGCCAAAAAAACAGCACAAACAGGCGCCGCGTTTGCACCGCGCTATGAATTTTCGGTTCGAATTTGCCGCCCTACGTCGCGCCGTGGATTTGGCAGGCTGCTACTTTGCAGCCAGAAAAGGCGCCATGGCCGGTCGCGTGCATTTTTACCCGCCCGTGTTTGTTTGGTTTCTCTCTCGCCCATGCCATCAGCGATTAGCTGTTGATATCAGGCCAACAGACGCATGTTTTTTTGTATGGCAGAGTGAGGTGTTACTTCACTTTCTATTCTGACTTGAACGTAATTGACCTGGGCGGTGTACCCTTGTGCCAGCCCAACACCTTATAGGTATTTGGGAAAATAGGCCGTGCGAAGAGACTTTCATGTAGTTGACATGTCTGCCACAGCTGGGTTCGGTACAACACGCCATGTAACATGGAAATTTACTGTAGATATAAGCTCAAGTAAGGGAAACCTGACCACAACGGAATGGTGAACGGCGTGGGGCCTGAAAAGCAAGATATCTTGGAGGCTTACTTTGGCATACGGGCCTAAATGTGGAGCGCACATTGGGGGCAGTTTATAAATTGACCGCCGCGCTTCCTCCCCTTCGCTCTCGCTAGCGCTAATTGTGTCCCCCTCTCGTGCAGACACGGAGTCTCAGATTACACGTACTACTGTATCATGGCTGTTTACAAAGGGACCACATGCAGGCAGCAGAGCGTAAGACCGCCGGTACAAGAGAACGAGATAATGCTTTGTGCCGGCTTTCCGAGTCCATAGGCGTTTCCGATGTGATTAAGGTGATTATATAAAAGATCTTGTTCGGTTTCTGGTCGCAATCAGGCCGGCACTGTGAGAAGATCTATGCTAACTGAGTTGGACTTAGCCCGACGCTTAGCTGCGGCTCATCCATACAAAGCTCGAAGCACACCACCGCGATTGATTACATGTGGTGAGTTGCACACGTATATGCATTACATATCTGTAATGTTGCAGGTGGGTTTGACTGGCGTAACCTTTATGGATCGGTGAAGGCAGGAAAGCAAGGCTTCGAATGCCATCGCAGTGGCTGTTACGCTGTCAAAGAGCCTAACGAACGTGAACGCGCCAAGAAGTACGATTGAACGATCAAAGTGAGATACACCTGCTCCGCCCATCTCAATCTCATCAAAGCTGAGGATGGCAGGTTAGTGGTATTTAAAAATTCTTGGCTGCAGATGCTGAGCAACAGCTAATTAATTCAGAATCAGCGTATCTGGTTGTGTTGGACACTAGACATGATCGGAATGCCCGATAGATGCGCATAGGATCTGAACTGAAATGATCGACGGGACGGGCGATCGCCAACCATCATAGCTGAGAGAGGGGAAGAACAGTTGCGCGCATTGGAGGAAGCTTGCAATGAAGAACGACAACAGAACATCATTTTGTACAGAGAACAGCACCAAGACGAGAAAGTACGGCTGTGCCACAGAGACGATAAGTGGCAATCGACCAGAGTTGTGTAGTTACGACTAATAAACTACTAACTGTCTATTTCGACTATACCTATATTGCAGTAACACGAATTAAATATCAAGTGCGCTCACTATGGACCGCAATCATAAGAAAAGAGCTTGCAAGCCTACAGTAGGTCAATGAAGAATAGGCCAGGACAGGCCATTTACAGCCACTGAGAGCAAGGGAGAGGAAGTGCGACAGGGCGGCCAGTATAAACTGTCCTGCCAGTTGCCAGGGTGCGCTCCACATTTAGGCGCGTATGACATACTGTAGGCTAGCATTTCCGCTGAGGAGGTGGTAAATTTTCAAATCTGAGGGGAGCGGCGGCTTAAGGGGGACTGGTGGGGATGTTAAGCCATGATTTCAGATTTTTTAGTATAATCTGGTTTTTTAGGCTTATTTTGATAATATAGCTTAAAATAAGCAGTTCTGAGCTCATTTACACCTAATCTACGCCGTACATGTAACAGGGAGCTCTGTCCCCCCACTAAACTTAGACCTGACCCACAAGACGATTTTTCCGACCCCCTTCTGATTTTTCTGGCAAGTAATTTTTTGAGCAAATTTTTTCGGTTTTTTTGCAATTTCAGACTCAAAAACAGCCAAAATCGCCTGTGAAACAGCATTTTTTAGCTATATTTCAGTCAAAATTAGCGATTTTTGACGATTTTTAGCCGAAAAATTGCGATTTTTTTCGATTTTTGAGCGTTTTTAGTGCCCAACCCCCTCTCCCAAAATTTGGGCTCAGACCCCCGAACCGAACCCCCTCCCCTTCGGCGGATGACCTGTTACATGTATGATTTCGGCATACATCTACATCCTTATTTTCTATACAGAATTATTTCTTCCTAAAATTCCTGGGGGTAGCGGCGGCCGGCCTGAGGGGGTCAACCCCTTTGCCCATGTCTGCTTGGAGGTTGATGGTCCATTCTTTGAGTCGATAGCGCAGCTCAGCAGTACCCTGTTGAAGACTTAAACAGTCGAGGGTATCAAAAAAAGACATCTAGGAAGCTAGACAGTGTGGCCACAAGATCTTCAGCACTCTATACATACACGAACAATGCGAAAGTTGAAAAGGCCTACTCTAAGACCCTTGCGAGCATCACGGGACCGTTTCTGTAGATGGGAACTGCAGACAAATTGCCCCGAAAGGTAGGTCCCTATTGGAATTTTCTTGCACGCCAATACATCAACAAGAGTAGTGGAACTTTATCATTATAGAGTGATTAAATTATGTCTTAGAGGTGATTTCTTTTTATATTTTTTGTTAATGATATTTCTATATAACTTTTTTTTTCTAGAGTAGGAAGTTTGAGTAAAGATGAAGTAATAAGTGGTTGGAAGAAAGGGTGAGTAGGCGTTAGCAGTAAAGCAGCTTTGATTTGTAGAGCAAACCAAGCCTGCCTTATTCCCCCTCCACTGCGTGGAAGCCTCCATTCGTGGAAGGGGCCCTTGCCGCCTAATGCCATTTGTTAATCGCCTATTACAACTTGCGGTAACTTATCCATTCTTCATTGAACAGCTTCTGCTTCTGCTTCTGCTCATCGTTAGCTTATTGATTATAAGTCTCCGTAATGTAACATCAAATTTGAAATGAGCCACTTGGAAAAAAGTTTTTTCCGCTATATAAAAAATAAATAATTGTTTTTCTACCGTACAAATTCGTTCCAGGTAACAAATGCCTTAAAACCGCCTATTTTGAAACGATCAAACAAAGAATATCTTTTGGTACGAAATCAGCTAGAAGTGTAGTCGCATATTCGGATACTATTTCAACTGAACTGAGCTTTAGCATAACCGCAGCCGGTCATTAACGATTAGCACGAAGGCTCTCCACGTGAGGGTGTTTGGCGGGAGAGCATTCATTGGAATGTGTAAACCCATTAATTTGGCGCCCTCTCTCTCTCTTGATAACACGTCACAATTCCCGTTTTGCTTCTGCGCACGTGCCACTGAACATATCGAGTAGAGCGCGGTGTGTGTCGCATTCTTGGCTTAGCGGATATTAACTTCGTTTGTAGGTAGTCAGTGAGGCAATTGCGTTTGCGACCTGTCAGAGAGGGCTCGGCACTGAGCGGCTGCCGGTCCGATAAATCGAGGCTGGCAGGTGCGGGCGGCGGCCGAAGCCAAAGGCTCGATGATCGCTCTGAAAGCTCTCTGTGTCTGCGCCGTGTTTGCTTGCTCTGATGGGGCGGCATTTATGTATTGAAGCTGACCGGGCCGTCGCAGAGCTGCCTAGATAAGCCTGATAGGTGAGCTAAGCTGCCGCCGTAAGACCTCTACGCCGAATCAATTCGTGTCCGCCCCATCCATTGGCAATTTCCAGTTTTGGCTGCGCGCCCATGCGTGCGCTTTTTTAATGCTGATGGACCCAGCTCTGGCCTTTATTGCCACTTCAACTATTTTGCTATTATACCGTCTGCCTAAGTTCGCTTTTGGCCACATATTAGGCTCCGACCTCTCTAATTGGTTCAATATAGTTTTTGCCAGTCTAAACTCGCAGTTGTGAATTTAGTTACTATTTTTCTAGTCTGGACGTAGGAAAGGGTGAGACTCCTAGCTAACTAGCTTTGAGCTCTGTGCTCTGCTCTGAAAAGCACCAGATCAATAATCTGGTCTGCATAAAAGCTGAGAGCCAGTTTGGCGCGCTGTTTTACTGGAAATAATCGTTGCAGATCGATAGCGATTTGATTATTGTGTGCCTGAATTTTTCATTCCTCCCAGCGTGAAGGAATTTTCTATCTTTAAAAGCGCGCTGCAGAGATCGGGTTTTTTGAGCGTGTCTGATTGTTGCTTGACATAACACTAAGGTGGCATTTTGACACTGGCGCCCCTGATGCCACTGATAAGCGTCTTAGACGTTTAAACTAAGTATTGTCGGAGTTTAGGAGGTCGGTTTGGCAGTTGAATTGGTCTGGAAGAAATGGCCGAATCAAAAGAACAGGAAACCAGGAAGCTTTCTGACGCTGACGAAGAAGACGATAACGCCGGCGGGGTTAAATTACAGCGAAGCGTCACTTTATTTAATGGAATCTCAATTATCGTTGGTTGCATAATCGGAAGTGGAATCTTCATATCCCCCACTGGAGTGCAAGAAAGTACGTACATACATAGCTTTTCCTAGCTGCGGCATTTGTTTTCAACGGTACGTACGATTGATCAATTAGTCAGACTTTTGCAGAGGCAGGCAGCGTCGGTTATTCTCTAATTATTTGGGTGGTATGTGGAATATTTTCGGCCTTCGGAGCGTATTGTTACGCCGAATTAGGCACGTTGATCAGAAAAACTGGTGGCGACTACGCCTACATCATGGACGCGTTTGGCCCGTTCATCGGCTTCATCCGCTTATGGATAGAAGCTATCGTGGTCAGGTGAGCCAAGAAATCTTGTTTGCGCCATTGGACAGCCGGCCTGAAATCAAATTATCGAGCTTGACTCGCTCAAGTTTCATGGGTGTGAGGGTGCATCTATAGGGTTGCTTTGCGCAGAAAATAAAGTAGCTTGGGTAAGCAATCCCAATCCGTCACTGAAGGCTAATCAATCTTTAAGGATTTTTCTAAGCGTGAACTTTTCGTACAACCGGTGTACTGTATGTACATGGCTCCATGGGGGTTTGCTTACAGACCCACCTACCTGAAACAGATTTTTCGTTCTGCTAACAGACTCTCCCACCTACAAATCAAAACGGCAGGTCCACCCCAAATTTCCGGAGCATTCCGACACAAATGTGCATGATAGACAGTGCTTCAGACCATGTTCAGCAACGGTTGTGGCTCTGACGTTCGCTCTGTATTTGTTGCGTCCGTTCTATCCCAACTGCAACCCTCCGGACGGCGCTCCACAGCTAATCGCCGCCTTGTGCTTGTGTGAGTTGGCTGATGGCAACTTTTCGAGACTTTTCAACTCACTAGACCACTCGATCTTTATAAAGAGTTACACCTGCTGCGGCTCATACCGCTTGAGTGGTTGAAAACGAGTTACGACAAATGGTTGTGATCGGTTTTACTAACGTTTCGAACGCATCGTTTAGTCTTTGCTGACACACAGAACTTCTGCGTATACACTACCATTTGAGCTTTCTACTCTTACAATCAATCAGAGAGGTACGGCATACAAAACTACACTACCGCTATCGCATAATTTGGTATTCCTCCGCAATTAAGTGTTAGTGTATGCCGTATAGTACTTTTTTGAACCCCCTGTCTGTTTGGAAGCACCTATAAAAAATTATGAAGTGAAAATTGACAGAATAGCAACCATTTAAAGTTTGCGAAAACTCGGCGGTCTTTTTTTTACCAAATTGTATATCGTGCGACCCTTTAAGGAATAAAATACATTGTAGGAAACCTAAACAAGTGGTATAGTACGTACCAGAAGCGTATAGTACAGCGTACTGTACGTCGCCAGCTGTATGACTGTATTCCACTAATAATAGAATTTGTGTGATTTCAGTGATTCTCACTTTGGTAAACTGCGCTTCGGTGAGGTGGGCGACAGCGGTGCAAGATTTCTTTATGGTGGCCAAGTTATTCGCACTGATTCTCATAATCATCACTGGCATTGTGCTCTTGTGTCTCGGTACGATTCATACATCAGTCAGGGAAATAACAACATATATGGTATCAGTACACCTTCAGGTGGTACCATATACAGTATGGTACCACCTCCTTATATGGTATTGGTACCATATATGGTACATACCACCTAAGGCCTCGATCGAAGGGGTACCATATATGGTACCAGTACCATATAAGGAAGTGGTACCATATGGTACCACTTGAAGGTGTACCGGTACCATATATGGTACCGTTTCCATATATGTGTACTGATACCATATATGTTGTTATTTCCCGGACTGTACATACCGTATTTATATAACCCATGCATAAGAGGTCATCTGGCTAAGAGGTTGAGGGGACTGAGCCCGGCCTTGGGGTCGGCTGTTAATAGTCGAGATTTTGGACAAAATGCTAATTGAATGAGAGGTGGAAGAGGTAGGCACTGTGCAATGACGTACAGTAGCTGGGAACCGAACCCAGCACCTTTGGATTTCCGGCCCAATGCACTAACCACTATGCTACATGCCGACGCCAGACCAACACCTTAAACTCGGTATTTGAGAAAGCTAGCCAGTCATAATTTCAACTAAAGTGGAGCTAGAAATCGCTCTCTGAAATTGTGAAAAATTGTCCTACAAAATTCCTTCCACAAAAATCTGAGTGCGGTAGAAATGTCCGGATGCCTAGCTCTACACGTCAATCGTCGATCAACAATAGTCAATTATGTTTTCACTTTTGCTAGAATTGTAACGAACGATTATGACCACTGTACTTGAGTGGGCATCTGTTTTCTGCTTATGTACAGTATGTACTATGATTGCATTTCAGACCAAAAATACTGGGATAATTTCGAGAATATATTCGAAGGCAGTTCGAAAAGCATCGGCGATATTTCTCTAGCTTTTTACTCCGGTCTGTTCGCTTACAACGGATGGAACTATCTGAATTTTATCGTTGAAGAGCTGCAAAATCCAAAAAGGTATACTTGCATCATGCGTTGCTTTGTTGTTCCACTATTGCGTGCAGTATAGGTATGGAACGTAGCAGCTACTTTGTCTTCGTAGGGCAGTTAAAATAATCTGTGGGGTTATTTTAGAAATTTACCGCTGGCTATCGGGATCTCTATGGCTATCGTTACAATCGTGTACACACTGACAAACGTGTCACTCTATACAGTGATCAGTCCGGACCACATGCTCGAAAGTCCAGCTGTGGCTGTCGTAAGTTTATTAAAGAATTTCCTTGAGCGGTGAGCTTGAAAATTTATTCCAGGAATTCGCCAATATACTTTACGGTCCGATGGCCTGGGTGATGCCAATATTTGTCGCCTGTTCTACAGTCGGTTCGGCTAATGGTGTGATTCTGACTTCTTCGCGGTAAGTTGCCTCTTCCAAATGAAACGAAATCACCTTGGTCCCTTTTGGAACGAGCGAACAGATAGTGCAGAAGAGAATAAAGGTTGGTCTAAAGAGGTCTCTTTCAGTTTGTTCTATGCTGGCGCTAGAGAAGGCCACATGCCCCAATTTCTGACCATGATCAACGAGGATCGACTGACTCCAATGCCGGCAGTCATTTTCACCGTACGCATCTTACGTACGTAGGTAGCTTTCGGAGAATGATTGTGAGAATTTCAGGGTCTCCTTTCGATTGCATTTCTGCTACTCAGCGATAACATCTACTCTCTGATCAATTACATCCAAATCGTCTACTGGCTGGCCATCGGCGTGGCCATCCTTGCTTTGCTCTGGCTGCGACGTAGCATGGCCGACGCGCCGCGACCGATCAAGGTATGGCCAACTAATTCGCTGTTAGTTCTTCCAATGGCAAAGCTTTTAGGTCAACTTGATATTCCCCGTCTTATTTCTATTGGGCTGCATTTTCTTGGTAGTTGTACCGTTTTTCGCCGCATTTAAAGATACAGGTAAGCTGCTTTCTGCTGTACGTTCAAGTCGTAGAAACTAAAGAAAGAAACGCTTCAGCTATCGGAATAGTGATCATGCTCACCAGTATACCTGTCTATCTGCTCTTCATTCACTGGAAAAACAAACCCGCCTGTTGCGATCGATTAGTCAGTAAGTTGACACATTCCGGCACTTTGCTAAGTGTTCGTGTACGTGGGGTCAGGAGGGACAGTAGAAATCTACTAAACGCTCCAGAAGTCGTTCGGAAGCCTACCAATGCGTTGCGGTCTTAAGCCATGAAAATCGATTTTGGCGACACATTTCAACGAAAATTTCGATTTTTGAACATGTTTTTGTTGGAAATCTGGTATTTTTACAGTTTTTAGTGATGATTCAATCATTACTAGAAATTTTCCAATTTTACCAAAAATTTTAAGTTTTTCCCCAAAAATAGCACCTTGAGTCAAGGCATATAGACCGGACTGTGCCCCTACCAGTGGTCCCGTGCTTAGGTTTGTGATACCGTAGTCGCTGTACTATGCTACCATTACACCAAGTACCGGTGCTACAATGGCACCCCTACCATCAACATGGACTAGATTACGGTTGAGGGAGTATAGAATTTTCAAATCCTGAGGCTGAGAGGGTTGAGAAGTTGGTAATCCTAAAAACCCGAAATCAACGTTTCTAATCTCAAATTTTTGATTAGAATAGGCTCTTTGGAGCTCATTTACAACTAATTTGAGCATTTTTGTGATTTTTTACAAAATTCTTAGGTAAGTTGAGTAGGCTTGAGTGGGTAGCTTAGAGTGTGATGGTGGCCATTCCTGCTGAGCCCCTTTCCGATGTCTGCCTACTACTACTAATCAGAACCACAGAACGCCAGTAAGCGTCTGTCTGTCACATGTGCTGTTGTTTTTCTGAGACGCTGTTTACTACGTACAATGTATTTGTTTGCAGCAAAGTTTACCATTGTGGTGCAGAAACTGTTCATGTCAGTGGTGGAAGACAAATCCGAATGACCCGGTCTGTTGTTGAATGCTGTATATGACATTTTCTACTACTAGCTCAGCTCCACCAACATAGTCAGTATTATCTCGCTTCACAGGTTACTTTCTTTTGTTCAGTTAATTTAAGCTACGTTGATGGTTTCTTGGCAGTATTACGAATAAGTATTCTGTTACTGTAGATCTTTATTTCTCATTCTGACTAGTAGTAGCGATTTGTGTGTATATCATGTCGTATTGTCTCTAAAAAATCTACTTGGCTTCGAACACTGATCACTCTCTGATAAATTAAATGCTTTGTAATTCGGGTGCGACTGTGATACTGGACGTACGATGTTGCTTCGCAGTTTAGCAGCAGCTAAGGGGCCTGAATAGATTGCCATACGATTAAGTATTTCGATTAATTGCTGTAACACAATTTCGTACCAGTACGCATATTAAAAAAGCTAGGCCATATAGCTGAAATGTGTTGTCTACCATACCGAAAGGTTAGACCTGTTAATGCTATGGCTGGGAATCGAACGGAGCTTGTGCACAGAAGCTGACTGGTCATAACAAACCATATACGTAAACGAAAGATTCGACGCGCTCAGCTCGAATTCGAAATCGATTAGTTACAACGATGGAAAAACATCTGAATGAATGTGCTTACTTCTCTAACAACAACGGAACAAAAAAGCGCACGGGACAAAAATAACAGTAATCGGTTGCCCTTTGTCTGACAAGAATCACATGCAATTGCAGTCGCCCTGGGTAGGTGGAGCTCGCAATAACAGCAATTAAACAGAGAAAAACGAAATAATAAGCGACTTGTAAACGGATTATGTGATCGAGGTAAGGCAGCATAAAACGGCTTGAAATTACGATGTAGAGACCCAAAGAACTGACAATAGAACCGTTTCAAGAAAAACAACGAATAATCTGTGAACGAGATACACAATCATCAGAATTTGAAAAACAAAAACATGAACAACGAATAATACAGATGAAACGAGCCAAAATGCGCAAAGAAGCTTTCAGACTATCACAATTTAAATACTACTTCCTCCTTTTCTTTAACAGTGCCACGAAACTGTCAACACAATGTATACAATACACACTCCTCTCTACTCGCGTGGTGGAAACTTAACAGTCAGCGATTTCTCGTGCCATCACCGTATCACCTGCTTCCTCGATCGAAGCGACACCATAGTAGCGATATAATGACATCACTTCAAATTGCACCGCTAACATAAATGGCCAGAAATCCCTGACTGTTAAAAGCTCAGTAACAGATTTTGTCTTTAAATTTCTTCCATACGTTAAAAACTAATTTCACAGATTACGACTAAAGACGTATGGAAGAAAGAACCAACTAACACTCTCTTCTCCGACTGAGTAGCGGAGAAAGCGCCGAGTTTGAGATATAAAGCTCTCCTCCAGATGAACAATTCCTATTCAGCCTTATCAGTGCCCTTTGCTACGCAGATTCAGTCTTTGGGCTTGCTAGGCAGCACCAGCATAATCTTCTGACAGACTTCGGTGACCTTTTCTGAAAGCACCACATAAATACTGACCCAATACTAGCCACACACTGTCATACCCATGAATCGTAGGAGACACTTGGGTTTATTCTGCCAGGCCACAAAGACCAGATACACCGGGATGCCGGACAACATGATGCCAATGCCGATCACTTAATACCAGACACAATGAGACTGACAAAATACACTCCACTGCGCAAACTTACTGGTGTCAATGGGTTTCTGAACGATGGGAAAAACTACCAGAAAAACGCAGCCCATCAGAAAGATGATTGGCCAGACGACATTGACCTGAAAAGATTTATGCGCATTTTCAGTCTGCAACCAACCCCACTAATATCAACTATTTTACAGTGACACGCCGGAACCATCTATACTTTACTACAATGTATAGAAGGTTTTACTCTAACCGATTACTATAATTGGCTGCTATTGAGTACGTCAAACGTAAGTGCTGGTGTTACAACAGAACCAGATCGACACAGAGATTAAGGCAACCGGTTGCGACAACGACGACGATGATGGATGCAAATAAAAATCTCACCTGAAGCGGTCTCGGAAAATCTCGCGGCGGCATTTTGTATCTGAGGAAAATTAGACCGGCCGTGGCTACTCCGATGGCAAGCCAGTTAACAATCTGCACGTAGTTGATCAGAGTGTAGATATTGTCGCTCAGCAAAAGGTACATCAGACTGAGAAAACCCTACAACACAAAGCTGTTTGTTTGTTTGTTTGTTTGTTTGAGTTCCACTGTCCTTTCGGACAGCTCAGGACACCCCTCGCTCTTTTCAGAGCCCTTCAATAGGGTAGCCCTGTCTACAAACAACCCTCCCCTTTACTGCCAATAGGTGCAACGGCAGCGCTGGTTCGGTTCCCATTCACCTACTGGCCATCACCGGCTTTCGACGGTCTGGGTTGGGCTTTACGTCGACTACTTCCGGCCGCTTCGACCGGTTTCGAACCAACAAACAACCGCTCTCACGGATGCCGGGGCCGCCGTGACACACGGGATAGCGTAAACTACCCGTGGTCAAGACGCATCAAATGGCTGTTAATAATGACCGTCAGTCAACCTACAGTGAAAACCACGGCAGGAATCGGCGTTTGTAGTCCAGGATTGATCATACTCAACACCAACGGCATGTGGTTCTCTCTGCCGGCCACGAAAAACAATCTAAAGCGGCTTTTCAATTAGTAGTGCGTGCTCTGAAAAAGTGTCATACCGAGAAGACGTGAGGAGGATGCCGTTTACGGTTCCGAAGCAAGACATGGCAACGAAGACGGGCATGATCCAGGCCATCGGTCCGTAGTAGCGGTCGGCGAACGTAACTGCCACTGCACCGCTCTCCAGCAGTTCCGATGGAGAGACGCCGCAGTAAAAGGCTATGTTGGTCAGAATGTACACGATCGTCACCAACACCATCGACACGCCAATGCATATTGGCAGGTTCCTGAAAACTGCGGTTAGCCGGGCGTGGCGGCGTCTATCGTAAAATTGCCGTTGGCAAACGTAAAAGATTAACAGCTAAAAAATGGGTTGTGGTGACAGCACGTCCGGCGGAACCGAACCAAAAGTTTCAGTTCAGAGTACCAAAATTGCTTAATTACGCTAAGATGAGCCCAAATACTACTACTACTGTACAGCAACCAGGGGCGCATCCAGGGAGTGTAGGGTAACGAGATAAAAAGAGAAAGTTTATCAAACATAAGAGAAACTAATGAATTATGTCCTAAAACTGTCTATTTTATGCTTAGAATGCCTTTTAAATCCGTTTTTGAAGGCTAAATTTTCAAATTTTTCTCGTATCTGGGGCCTGTTTCACAAATACAAAGCGGTTTTTACAATCACAAATGAGCCTGATTCTGTTTCACCAAAAAATCTTTGTATTTGTGAAAAAATTTTACAAGTGATTTACAAAGAACGTTTGCAGCGCAGAATTTATTTTAGAGTGTTTTGGGCTCTTCTAATTCGCCTAGTGACATTTGCACCATAAGAGGCACCGAAACACTGAACATGGAATCCATACATGTAACAGGTCATCCGCCGAAGGGGAGAGGGGCGTTGGGGGGGTCTGGCGCCGGCCGTGCGGGTCTGAGTCAAAATTTTGGGAGGGGGTTGGGCACTAAAAAACGCTCAAAGTCGAAAAAATCGCAATTTTTTGGCTAAAAATCGCCAAAAATCGCTCATTTGGGCTGAAATACAGCTAAAAAGCGCTGTTTTGCAGGCGATTTTGTAAATTTTTGTGTCTGAAATTGTAAAAAAATCGCAAAAATTTGCTCAAAAAATTGCTTGCCAGAAAAATCGGAGGGGGGTTGGGAAAATCGTCTCGGGGGGGGGGGTCCCCATCTGGGGATCTGGCCTGAGTCGGGTGGGGGGGCAGACCCCCTGTTACATGTATGATGGAATCAATTTACAAAGCATTAGAACTTACAATTTATTCAGCCTCAATTTACAAAGCCTAAAAACTACCCAAATTGGAAGGAATTGTAAACCGTTTGTATTTTGGTGAAACAGGAAAGTTTGTAATTCGTTTGTATTTGTGGAATTTATACTTGTATTTCGTTTGTTTTTCTTTGTGAATTTACACGTTGGTGAAGCAGAGAACCGTTTGTATTTGTGTTTGTTTGTGATGAATTGTAAATTGGTGAAACAGGCCCCTGGTCAGGCAAAAGCCCAACCCGGCCACTTTAAACTACTAAAACTTGTAATTTCTGTTAATTTTATGTTCGTTTTACACCCCTTTGCAAAATCCTGGATACGCCACTGACAGCAAATGTTTTAAATCAATTTTAGTTTCTAAAACTGTAAAAACATAGAAATAAGGCCAAAAGATTGCTTCTTTGGTGGGGCAGTTACATTGGTACCACAACAGTCGGTCCCTAAACCCGTTTATTTCTAAGAAGAGAAAGAGACGACAGAAAATCCAGCAAATCGTTTAGTTGACGTAGTTCTAAACAAAACGTTCAATGAGCTACGAGCTGCGCCAAACGTAATTCCTCAAGGCGTCAAAAAAGCCCACACTTTACATTAGTTGACTCGCAGTAGTTGGCCGAAAGACCGATCACGCAGCTTGCAGGCCGGAAAAAGCTGGCGCGCTCACGTCACATAAATCAACAGACATTGCGAGGCAGCAATCTGTCACACAGAAAAAAAGCAAACCCAGACAAAGACCGCTTACCTCGTAGGGTTTTCGAGTTCTTCTGTGATGAAGTTGAGATAATTCCTGAAAACTACTATGGCATGAAGGCTGTCAATAAAAAGCCTACACCATTTACGTACCATCCGTTGTAGGCCCAGAGACCAGAGTAGAAAGCCAGCGCCACTTGACCGGGTTTGAATGCACTGCCTTCCATGATGTTATCAAAGGAATCAGTGTACGCTATAATTCACATTCAAAACGTAACATCATACAACGTCAAGCGAAAAGTAATACGACCAGACAGGCAACTATCATCGTTGTACCGACCACATAATACAGAACCAACCATTAATGTAAGAGGTACAACATGCCGTTAGTGCCTGCCTGTGTACGCACGTACGTCTGCCATAGCACAGCAGCACCACGCCAGTGGCGATAATAAGGAACAGAGCTAGCAACTTGGCCACTGTGAACACGTTCTGTACCAGTGTCACACCACGCATTGTCATCATGTTGATTAGGGTCAACAGAACTGAAAAGACACGTCAGAGCGATGCTTTGCAAGCGGAAAGACTCCTTAATTCTCACTCAGACACCCAGCAGCAAGAAGCTGAGGAGCGTGGTCTGCCGGTGAGCAATGTGGGTAGAATGGTCGAAGTATGTACACGGCGAATGTCATCGCTACAGCTGTCAGTGTGCATGGCCTGAAAATGTGACCTTCTTCTAACCGTGCATGGTCTTTTTCCGTCAAAGCCAACTTCGATCCAATCCAGACCCCATCTACACCAAAACAGAATAACCAGCCAGAAAACGGCGGCTACCTCCTCCCGAACTTGTTGGGCTGGACCTCCCTCCAATCGAAACCTAGTACCAATTTTGTGCAAGAGACTTCTCTTCCAGGTAACCAGACAGACCCACACAAAACCTCCGAAATCGGTAATCCCATCCCATCCCTCAAATTTTTCCACTTTTTCGACCCACTAATGCTTTTAACCGGCTGCAGAGTTTGTGTGCTTGCAAAAAACTCCTACTGAGCGGATGAGTGATTCAGAAGGGGCGCGGTAAAGTTTTTGATTTACTGGCGCACGCGTTCACAACTGCGCCACTTTTTATGTGTCTGCTGCAGTTCTGACTGCCTGCCAGGTCTTCTCCGAAAAACCTCTCCTCTCCTACAGACTCGGGCATACCGGCAGATTAGTAGCGTAAATTCACCTGACAATTATGCACTCGATCCACATGCGCAGAAATCCGACGAACGGTCCGAACGACACGAACACATAGGCGTAGTCGCCACCGCTTTTGGTGATAAAGGTGCCCAGTTCAGCGTAGCAGTAGGCCCCGATTCCAGAAAAAGCTCCACAAATAACCCAAATAATCAGCGACCAGCCAACGCTGCCGGCGTCTAGAAACAGTCCCCACTTTTATTGCTGCCCGCCCACAGCTAATCTCCTGCGCTTAATTAGGACAGCGCGCATTGTTCTGCCTTGCTGCGGTTCAATCGATAAAAAGCTGACGCAATAGCAATATTTGTGTCAAGAGACTGACTTTCATGCACTCCCTTCGGCGAGATGAAGATACCACTGCCGATTATGCAGCCGACGATCACCATTATGCCGCCGAACAAACTGACCGACGCTTTCAGCTGAACATCGTCCTGCTGCTCTCCGTCCGGAATCTTCTCCGTCGGTGAATTGTACACCGGCTTCGAATCTTCTTCTGCCATCTGAAATTTGAACGCCTCAGTTTTCTGCACTCGTTCTGACAATTTCCACCGACAACCACGGTAAAAAGCATTAATTAAGACGCAAAAACAGTTAGAAATTTATTAACTAGGCTTCTACGTAAGACTAACTAGGACGTGTGTCTAGAAATCTGTGACCAGACAGATGATGATAATGAAGTTAACAACCAAAGACTGTGAAGCTGAATAGCAATTCAGGTGGCCGACGCGCGATAACTATCTACATCGCAGCAGCCTTCTTTGGCAGGCTGGCAGACTACCAGAAGCCGGCCCATTTTAATCAACAACCTGCGCCGCCTAGTGGCTCGTTAATTCAGGCCCAACTCCAACAGCACTTACGTAGCCAACTGATAATAGCCAATAATCAGATATCTGTCAGAGACAGACTGCTCTCAAATCAGAGAGGCAAAACAAACGCGTCAAAAGCTGCACCATTGGGTGGGCGACGTCGCCAGTCGCCGGCTTGGTATTGTGTAAATAAATTTGATGCCACTATACTGCGCCTTTAGCAGCGCAGCCACATCGAAACGGTACGCTCGCCACACAGACAGACACACGCCGCACCCTGCCTATTAGACGCAACGCTCGATTATTATATATTTCCGCCGCAACAGCAGCAGCGTCACTTTTTCTATTGCTACTCCAATCTGACGCAATTGTGGCGGTGCGATTTCGTCAGCTAAAAAACAAACAAGATCGATACAAATTAGCGCATGTGCTGCATAGGCACAGGCGCACAAAAAAGCAGACTACTCAGCAAATGGGAAACGGCCCTTTGACCGGAATGCTGAACTATGCACACAGGTTGCGGTGCGCCGATAAAACATGATAGCAAACGGCTTAGTGCGCCTAAATGCTTTCGACTGAAGGTCGCGAGTGCCTGCACTGAGCGCGTCTTCACAGCGGTCTGTAGTAAAAAACTAACAAAAAGCTGGCTTTCTAATTCACCCGAGAAAAGCAAAAAGCAGACTCTTGCGCGCAGTGCAAAGGCAGGCACCAGACCAGGCAACGGAGAGAACGGGCATGTTGCGATGTGAAAACAGTGTCTGTTTGCATTTGTCAGGTGGGAAACAGACACACAACAGCTAATGACAATCAAACGCGTTTGCTGACTTGCGCTAGCGCTCACCACGCCCACTTTAAAGTTGAGCTAGTGTAGTAGCGATCAGCCAGGTTAAGTCAAAACTCTCCCTTAGCCCTCACTCACTCACTCAAAGTTCCAGCTGCTGACCAACTACCTGCTGCAGAAGCAGGCCGACCAATTGAATACAGCTACGTAAGGCATACCGCTCGAACACAGCTACGCAAATGCAAAAGAGAGGGACGAACGACGTCCAATAAAGGGATAAGACCGACATACGGTACTTTCTGTTATAGGATAGGAAGGAATGTACCTCATCATACACGGTAAAAACGGTGTACACTAAGTAGTTACAACCTATCATTTTAGAAGACTGAATTATTGAGTTTTTATTCGAAAAAATCACGATATTTTCGCTATCAAAATGGCTTTCTCGGCTGTGTTGCCTCGTTTGATGATAGGTAGTTCTAGGTTAGTAAGTTAGGAAAAATAAACAAAACTGGAAAGTACAGTATCGAAACCTCTAATTCTGCACTACAAAATGAACATCAACGGCGCACAAATTGAAATTTAAAACATGTACGCTACCACTGGGGCAACGCCATGGCAGCCCTGTCAAAGTTTCAAAGTTTATTCAACAACAAAGCCTGCACACCATTTCTGTCAGAACGAAGGGCGAGCTGGGCCGATTTCCGGCTCGAGAGCCCTACCCCGAATGTATTTAGAAAAATCAACATGTTCTAATTTTGCACGAAAGCGAGCCAAAGACTGTGACTCAATAATTTCAGAAGGCAATTTATTCCAAATATGTACAACTCTATGTGCGAAGAAGCTTTTGCTCACATCAAGACGAAAATGCTTAGGATAAAGTTTTAAACTGTGACCTCTAGTACGAGATCAGTGGAAAAAGTAAACAAGCACTCAACAGGCAAATCAGCAAGACAAGACCCCTGACTATCTTAAAAACCATTACCAGGTCTCTTTAAAGTTTCCAAGCCAGGTAAACGGCGAGTAAATGAGCGTTGCACTCTTTCTACCAAATCAATATCTGCTAACAAATATGGACTCCAAACCTCAGATGCATATCATATGCATATGCCTGTCACAAACGATACTTGTTTTGTTCACTGAGATAAACGAACCCCGATATGGGTATCAGGAACTAAAATTAAGGTTTTTAAACACTAATTCTGTTTCAAACCGTAGAAATGGTTTCAGAAACCCCAATAAGGGCTCCGGAACGCTTCTGGGTTTCTGAATATTATTATCTCGAAATTCTGAGTTAATCATGATTCTGTGCAATAAGCCATTTATAGTGTCTATTGGAACTGGCATTCATAAATAGGTGCATGTCTCTACTATCTAAAGCAGCGTTTCTGTTCCAAGTGCCTGAATATTTTGAACATTCGGACTGTTGGTACGGACATGAATCGTAAGGTTGTGGTGGAATTGAGAGACCAAGTGACGAAACAAGCCATCATGCAACGAAAAAGAAAGTTCTGTCTGCAAGCCCCAGTATGCATCTGTCTACATTGGTTGTGATCTGACGCCATGGCAAGCCAAGAAAGCTTTTGACTTGCGGAAGGAATTGCGGCTACGACGTGAGAATGACGAAACTAATATTTTTGTAGACTACCGCACGCTTTGTATTCGGAGTGCAAAGCCTCCAATTGTTAATGTTTTCGTTACTTTGTTTACTTTGATTCAGCTCAGTTGGCATAGCGAATAGTCTAGATAAGTAGAGATGTGTGTTTTGGGCCGCATAATATGTCACTGTCTGGCGATTTGTGGGCCCGTTACCCAAGTGGTAACAAAAGAGTAAAATCGTAAAAGTTTATACCTTACACGAAGACAAACAGATAAATCAATTCCTAACACATATAAGAGCAGGTAGGTGAGTGCATGTCATTTGTTTGTTAGTGTGTTGTATGTATTGACGGAGAAATGTACAGAGGCGTGCCGATTGGCTTGGAACCGGCAGGGGCTCAGATGAGTTCGGCGGGCGGGCACTCGGAACATATGGTGGTGAACCCGGGCAATGAGCGACTAGCATTCAAGTGTAGCTGCAGCAACAGTGCTTACCGCTTCCACCCTCCAGCTGGCATTCTAGAACCATATCGGCGAACCAGACTCAACATCGTGCGCTCGGCCGGACCCCCGAAGGAGGACAGACTGATGATCGAATATCAAGTGGCGCCGCCGGGAGCTCTCACCGCAGACAACCTCTTCCTACAGGGAGTAAACTACAGCGCCGTCGCCTTCCGTCTCCAGTCCTACTGACCTTCTCTACTCTCTGCTACCGAACTTGCACGTTCACCTTTTCTCTAGTAAAATACTCTATGTACGTCTCAATCGTTCCTCAACCTACTGTACGTACCGTCAAACTTCTAATAGTATCCTTCCTGGACTAGTATTTGAGCCTAGGTGGGCTCTCTCTTATATTGCATAAGTGCAAACAAAACTAGCCAATCAGTACAGTCTGGCACTAACGTAATATGGGAACGGTAGTTTGGTAGGGTACCCTCAGTCACTCAGTTGTCTACCAAACGCAGACATGGTTTCGAATTTAGTTTAGTGCATTAGTAAAAAATTGAAGTTTCTTGCTAGCCTCTGACATAGAATTCCAAACAAGATGATGCAATTCCTCAACCAAAAGGACATTTTCTTCTAGGGTTCTTGAATTTCTGAAGTTTACGACATTGCCCGGGTTGTACGATATACGAAATATGCAAAGGGTGCCTTGGACATAGTGCAGAAACCCTATTTTGACCTGAAACCCGCCTGCCGAAAACCCAGCTAGTACATGTATGCCTCAAACCAAGAAACCTTACATGGTCGAAACCAGTGCAGTTCCAATGGCTGCCCAACTGGAATCAGCACGACGTCGTTATCCACCTCGGAAACGCAAAGGTGTGGATCGCTGTGGAGACTGGGTGTATCCTTGATACATCAGTTTTAACGAAGAGGGTGGTTGATACATCCAGCAATATTTTCTGCATTGTATCACTCCTCTGTTTCGCACTGTATTCGTGCTGTTGTGTGTGATCAAAATCTATTGTGTGTTGTGTTTCATCATTTATATCATTAGCCTATCTGGCTGTTGGCGATAAACTAACGCTACTATCGTTTCCCCTCGAATTCGCAGCCCCACATAGATAGATTAGATTTCCGCTGTGGCTTCCAGGTACAACAGCAGATCAAGTCGGTTCCCATTTACCTACTTGCCTAGCTGTCACCAGCTGTCGGTGGCTTGGGTTGGGCTTTAGCCGCCGACCAACTCTTTATGACAATCACTTGCCCCGCCGAGTGGATGAACATGCACGCGCACAGTGGCTTTGCGGGTTAAACCATCACACCAACCGTGCTGGCAAACTTTGTGGGCGCCCGTCATATTTTCTAATTTTTGGTCCAGTGGAACTCCTTGGCTTACACCAACTTTTTAAAAACAAAACAACATTTTACGTGAAGCGTCGAGCGTCAATTGCAGTTTCCGTAGCTTAAAAAAGCAGAAGACCGCTTTTTCCTGTTTTAAACACGGACTCGCGCCGGTGCGTCATTCATAAATAAGTATCTCGACCAAAAGTCGCCCAAAAGTCGCTCTTTTCGACATAATTTCTCCTGTCTCGTATTGCTAGATTAGCTGGTGAATTTTTTCTTGCTCCTAAGGAACGCCGAAACCAGTTTTTGGACGATCACGGCCTCAACGATTCATTTTTCTTGACGTTTCATTTTTTACGACGACGAATCACTCCCCGATGTTTTCGCCGCAAAAGTCTGAAGAAAAACCCGCTTACTTTCACTATATCTAATGAATTACATAGTAACAATTTTTTTAGAAAAAATCGGAATTTTTGTTATTCAGACATTTCTTACTCGTTGCCAAGCCTAGGGGGCGTGCAAAAATTACGTAATGGCATGAGGGGGGAGGGGGGGTTCGCCAAAAGATTACTAATCATTACGGTGGGGGGAGGGGGGGTTGACGACTTCATTACGTAATTTTTTTAAAGTGCAGAAATCACTAAGTGGTCATAATTTTAATTGTTTTTACGCACACTACATGTACATGTAGTCTCGGTTTGAAGCCATTGGGCTTACATTTTCTCAATTTCACTTAGATGGACCCTTAGATTAAAGAATAGCTACATATAAAGTCAAGGCTTTCCAATCTTTCAAATGCTAAATGGCACCAGTGACTTTTGACATCTGTGTGATAAGAGTTTATAAGGGTATACCGCTTATGGACTCGATCTTTTACAGGGTTCATGCGGCTTTTTCAGAGCAAAATTTCCGGACCAAAGTCTAGTTTCCCTGTCCAATCAGAGTGAGAACATTCTAACAAGGGTGAGAAGTGTTTAAAAATTGGCTCTGAAAAACGCATTTAAACGGTATTCTGAGGGTAAAATTTGCAGTTGTAGTAGCTGTGGAAAGTCAAAAGGCCCATTTTCAAAAGGGTGGCGAGAGATGATTCTATTGCTATCAATTTTTTCCCTGACCGGACACCAAATTCCCTGAATTTTCCCTGAAATTTTTAAAATTCCCTGACTTTGCATGAATCCCTGACTTTTCGGGTCCCGCACAAACTCTGTTTTACGACCATCGATCATCAGTCAAGTGATATGGCAACGCAGCCCTAAAATCAATGATAAAACACTTTGGTTTCAACTTTAACAAAAAGCCACCCAATGATGGCTTCTATGTAAAACTAAGACTATGCGTACATGTATGTAGTTGTAGCTCATCAATAAAGAAAACGAAGAAAATTATCAATTGTTACCGTATACAGATGTTATTTTATTGAAAACGTCATTTTACATGGAATTGAACTCAAAAATTTGGGCTCTATCGCTTCAAAAAATTGAAATTTCGGGGGGGGGGGGGGTAGCCAAATTATTACGTAATTAGGGGAGGGGGGTCAGAAAATTATTACGGGGGATTATCCAGGGGGGAGGGGGGGTCCGAAAATGGGCAAAAATACCATTACGTAATTTTTGCACGCCCCCCTAACGGTGATCTGATCGGTATATACAGTATAGATCAAAAAAAATGTCCCATCGCTTTTTCGGCCTTCACTCAAACGTTTCGTTCTCAGTCACTTCTTTACCGATTTGGCTCAAATTTTCAGCAAAAATTAACAACATGGTTGGCTAAATAGTCTGCAAGTGTGGTGCCAAAATTTCGACTCATACTGGTTTTATGACCCGAAAACTAGGAATGAGGGTGGTCCACGCAAATTTAATTTTTTTCGGTAATACAAGGAGTACAGGCCTGAAACTTGCAGGAAGGATTGGTGTTGCTATTGGGCATAACATACTAAGCGGGCAGCCCTGTAGCTCAAAATTCCTGCAAGTTTCAGGACTGTACTCCTTGTATTACCGAAAAAAAATAAATTTGCGTGGACCACCCTCATTCCTAGTTTTCGGGTCATAAAACCAGTAAGAGTCCGAATTTTGGCACTAAACTTGCAGAATATTTAGCCAACCATGTTGTTAATTTTTGCTGAAAATTTGAGCCAAATCGGTAAAGAAGTGACTGAGAACGAAACGTTTGAGTGAAGGCCGAAAAAGCGATGGGACATTTTTTTTGATCTATACTGTATGTTGAAAGGAAAGTGGAGGTCTTTACTAGTAAAGTTTGGGCACACAAAACAACAAACACGCACACACACAATCGCTCGGTAATTCAACAATACAAACACTCACTCAAACTATCAAACTCTTCATCACTCCCCTTTCAACGAGTGTCGACTGGGCCGCCGCTGTGCCTGACAATCGTGGAAAGCGAACTGCGGGAACTGCTCCGCCTCTGTTGACTCGGAATCTCCAGTAAGTTGCTCTGCACTGACACCGTGTTGACTCGATCGCTTACGCGCCGCGTTTCGGCCCTTCCGCGCCTTTGCCTTGATCTGGATACTTGTGAGCGGTGAAACAGACTTGTCACTCCTGGGCAGCGAACTCAAGTGAATTGCCATTCTTTTCCACCTCTCTCTTCTTCTTCTCATCCCCTTTCTTCTTCCTCTCACTTTCCTTTTTCTCCTCCTTCTCTGAACCCTCATCATCCTCTTTCTCTTCTTCACCTTCCACTTTCTTCTCAACACCTTGCTCCTCATCATCCTCTTTTTCCTTACTCCTCTAAACATCTTTCCTCTTCCTCTTCCAAACTTCTTCCTTCTCCTCATCCTTTTTCTTCTTTTTCCTTTCTCTCTTCTGGCCATACCAAAGAACATAGAATCACCAAAAGAAAACATCTTGAAAACCTCATGCAATGCTTGCTTGTCCTCCTGGACCATCTCAACACCAGAAACATATGAAGAGGAACAAACTCGATCAGGAAAAGCCGGTTCTGCAGACGGCAAAATATCTTCTTTCTCCAAACCGAAAACTTCTTGTTGATTAGTTACATCTAAGAGAACATCCAAGGACCATCCTTCACTGAGGAAACTGCACTAGCAACAACTGAATAATCTTGGACGTCCTGACGGGTACCCAGAAACATAGCCGAATCTGTAGTGTCGGCAGAGGCCACATCGTCGGTTTCGTCCGCGTGTGCCCCAGAAAACGAACTGAGAGAAGGTGCTTGCTGCACAATACCAACCGGAACGCTGGGAAAATAGCTTTCTGCCAAAGAAGGAACATCGAGTGCTTGATTGATTCGGAAAATTGCAACACGGAAACCAAGAAGAGCTGCGCTTGCAGGAGTAAGAAGAACTGGGTCAGATGCCTTGGCCGCTGGGTTCACCACGAAAGACATGCAAGTGCAGTGGTGACTATCGGTAGACACTGACAGCTGCACAACATCGCATAAGCGGGAATCTCCAAACACCGACCAAAAAGTGCGACTTTGGGGAACATGACGCAACCAGTGAGCCTTTGTGTGATCAGCAACTGAAGAATTAATGACGTTGACCTGTGCTCCAGTATCGATGATAGCCGAAAACTTGGTGCGATCGTTACCAAAGGACAGTTGGATTGGATGTAGAGGTCAGACTTGATAGGAGAATGCCCACAGAAGGGAGGATCGACCATTAACCCAGTGAAGGGAGTGCTTAATGAGCCGACTTGGACATCCGAAGTGCCAGAACACACAGCCGCTTCTGCTTGCACAGGAGCCTTGCTGTACCAAGACAGGTACTGGTCGAACATACGGTCAAGGCGCTGCTGGTGCTCGCGATCACGCTGCTGTTGTTCGATCCACCATTGCCGTTGCTGTTCGGGATCACGCTGGCTTTGTTCTCGTAGAAGTCGGAGGGATTCGTGAAAGGTAGGTGTCGTCATGTGAGCATCGGATGGGGCACGGCTGTGCCTGATGATCACGGAACCGAGGAACGCTTGAACCGAGAATTGGAAACAGAGAAGCTGGGTAGTAGAACTTGAACTGGTAGTAGAATGGAATGAAGGTGGTCTCCCGGGTCTCTTCGGCACCAATGAAAGGAAAGTGGAGGTCTTTACTAGTAAAGTTTGGGCACACAACACAACAAACACGCACACACACAATCGCTCGGTAATTCAGCAATACAAACGCTCACTCAAACTATCAAACTCTTCAATGTCTAACGGACTGGGTAAATTTTGTTCAATTTTTGGTAAATTAATCTGCCCGGGTGTATGTTGGCTAAATATTGAGATCGAGATACACAGGCCCCGTCGTGCCCACGAAGACGATAGTTATCCAAAATGTTAAGCACACTATTTCCAATAATAATAGAGTACAAATACAGTGAATTCAAAAATACAGGGGCATCTGTTCTGTTTCCCTCAAAGAAACAGAATGAAGTAGAATCTGTGGAATTCGCTGAGCCTGAGAGCAATCGAAATTTGCATAAAATTCGAAGACCCATTAGGGCAAAACTGACTTTTAGGGGTCCCTAATAAGGGCGTATATCTCAGGATCTAAGCAGAGCACATTAATGAAAATTTCAGCAATCTTTTAAGAATTTATTTATCTTTCATTTAAAAAAGGATTCATTCAAATCCGTTGAGATTTGCAGTTGCTTCAGCGGTGGCAAAACTGACTTTTCGGGGTCCCTAACAAAAATTTCAATTTTATCTACCGTATTCAGTTGACTCCTAAGCCTAAGCCTAAGCCTAAGCAAGAAAGTGATTAATTAATATAGGTATAATGGAGGGACCCCTAAAAGTCAGTTAAGCCCAGATTAGTTTCAGGTTGATGTGTTCAGATTGCTTAGCCTTAGGTTTAGGTTCAAGCCAAGTGTTCAAGTCTAGACTTTTAGCTTTTCAGAGGAGACTTTCCAGAGGCCAAATATATAGACCGGAGAAGGTCGGGAATAGAAGTTTTTGACAAAGATAAGGAAGCCTGTGTTGAAGTGAAGCCTGTGCCTGACGTTGTGAAATACCTACGGTAGCTAGCTATAGATTAATAATGTCCACCCACCTCCTTTTTCGAGTTTAACTGAAACGGTTCGTTCTCGGTCATTTCTTTATCGATTTGGCTTAAATTTAAATCAGGGTAGTCTACGCAAATTCTATTTTTTTTTCGAGTATTCCTTGACTATCAGGTTCATTCATTTGTCGAACTTACTACAGATTGATTAACAGCTGATTCAGTGCTTTGACGGTAGAAGGTGCGGATTTCTTAACTATTGGATTTTCGATCAGGTTTCGGAAATTCCCCAATTTTAGACCCCTTTGAGCTATAGGAGTGCCCAGCCAGTATATCGTGCCCAATGGCAATATCAATTATTGCTGCAAGTTTCAGACCCATACTCTTTAAATTACCGAAAAAATTATAATTTCGAAGGAGTACTCTGGTTTTTTTATTATATTTATTTTATTTATCGCCCAAGCAAGACAGTATGTTAGTAAATGAACTGCGTTCTTAGTTTTTGGATCATAAAACCACAACGAGTTGGAATTTTCGCACCAAACTTGCGCGCAGTATGTTCCGAGTTATATTGTGAATTAATACTGAGAATGTGAGGCAAATCGATACAGAAATGACCGAGAACGAATCGTTTAAGTAAAGTTTGAAAATGGGGTGGACATTTTTTTGGCCCTTATCCCTTTCGCGCAGACGGCAAAATGCGTGATTTGAAATTTCACGCCCTCGGCTGGCAAACGCATGCTGACTCGAAGGGGTCATAGAGATTTTTTGTCCCCTGGGGCGCGTGCAATTCTGACTTTCTTTGGACAAATGCGTTCGAACTAGTGTCCACAAACCCTCCATTTTTATGTAAAGAAGCAGCCGGTCAATTATCGCTATCAGAGTGTTACCAGTTACGCGTTTTACGACCTTAAACAATGCTAATGCGTCATTATTGCTTTGCGTCATGGGCGGACAAGCGCGTGCTGACTCGCTGAGTTATAGAGACTTTTGTGCGTGCTGACTCGGCTGCAAGTGTTTAAATTTAAACACTCTGCATGAGGGGAATACTGTAGTTATTTTTTGCCATCTATTACCTTAGAGTTAAAGCAAGGAAAATTGGTTCAAATTCTCTTCCAAAAAGTCGCACGGGACGACAGGACGGACTCAGGAGATGCTTCATTCTAGGTAATGCCAAATGCTTTCAATAACTTCTACTTTGTCTTGAATCTTGGTGAAATTTCATGACTGTTTTCGCCCACTCTATTTTCATTCTACTTTTATGAGGGAAACATAGAAGACCGTGGCGTGGTTAACGTTTTGGATAACTATCGTCGCGTCGGGTGCGTAGTTCGTATATCCCACCCAACGTGGTCCAAATAAACCACGGCAAGGGCGTACGGTACCAAAGTGGCCCGAACCCGATATAGCTCTGTACTTCATTTATCTACCATTCTATAGTTAAAAAAGAGCATTGTAAGATAACCAGACTTGAAAAGATCGTCTGTAAAGTGACTTGAAAACTGAAACTTTGATTCTGCTTTAAGTCTAGGTTATTCGTTGGACTTCCACAACAGACTAAACATGGTTAACAATAGCGATCTACCTATGAAAGAACCAGCTATTGTTGTGCTGTTTGTGAATTGCTGCATGTGCCTACACAAACGTACAAATCGTGTAATTCAGTTATTCTAACTGCGTACGGCTAAGAGTGACGCACGACACTGACACTTTCTTAATTAAAATAACAGGCCATATAGGAAGGCGAGATTATATTTTAACTAACTTTTGCAGGTATTAACATTATTTAAGAACATAAAAACATAGCGACAGACCACTTGAAAACCAAACGGAACCAGTCACGAAATTTCTTGTGCGATACGTCCACAGCGTTGAACAGAACTAGAATAACAGCAAAATACTCATCCCACTTATCAAGTTAACAAATACGGCGCCTAATGGGCACATCACATCAGTGTACATAGAGCAGGAAAAATAAGAGTATGAAGCATGAAGAGAACGTACACAGCTACGTTAAGTAACCGTACACTAGTCTACAGCAAGAAATCTAGGAGATGTGTTTGATTTCATTCTTGGCGCAATCAATAATGGCCGTGAACTGACGCCAAAAAGGGATGTCTTCCTGAAACAATTGGTGATTGAATACAACCAGTCTACAAATCAAAATAATATTTTTTCTGGCTAAAGTACTGGTTACCCCAATGAAATGTTTGGGGAAAATCAACACGAATCTTGCAAAATAGAAAGAAAGGTGAAAAAGTTAGGCATGTGCAAGAGCGTAGCCGGGAATCGAACCCAGCACCTTTGGATTTCCGGTCCAATGCACTAACCACTATGCTACACGGTAAATGAGTCGTATTGGTAAATGAGTTGTTGAACTTCATTTTGAGTCCAAGGAATGCCGTGTCCTTTCTTCGAACGCCCACTACACGTCTTCCTCGTCCTCTTTCCTCCATCTTTGCTTGGGTAGCCTTCCTTCCCTCTTTCTTACCCTATATAAACTGATAATAATATTTTAATAACTCGGCAGAACCATTCAACACACACTGCCTTATTTCAACGACGTTTATAGCGCAATTTTCATTTAAACTATATTTTCTGGTATGAAAACTATAAAAACTATTTTTCCGACCTGATTTCTACCCTTTCAAGGTGCTCCAATCAAATCCTCATCTTGTACTATTTTTTATCTGTACTATTTTTTGTGTACTATAATTGTACTATTTTGAGGGATATACCTACTTCTCCGGTGTGGCCTGTGTATCTCCGGATCAATATTTACCCAATATTTACCCGGGCAGATTAATTTACCAAAAATTATACAAAATTTACCCAGCCCATTAGATTTATTTACCGATCGCCAGAGGTCTTAGCAAACAGTAAAAAACGTCGGAACAGCAAAAATTCCCGTTATTTCTGAAAATTGTGCACCATCAGATGCTAACTTCTCACAGTTTTCTATGTTATGCTATAGATCAGTACCGGTAGAAACAAACAATTTTTCCGTTCAGCTCACCTGAATGGAAAATTTTGAAACGCTTCTGTGAGCCCAATCTTAGCTGTTTGTTCTGTAAATTGGGCTAGAGTTTCTTTTGTAGAAACTGTAGTGGTTGACAAATTTGCAGGAAAAAATATGAGCTTATTGGCTCGCAACGGTTCTTCAAAATTTTCCGTTCAGGTGAGCTGAACGGAAAAATCGTTTGTTTCTACCAGTGCAGATGCTAACTGCGCTCAACACCAACAGTGTCCGCTTTCCACCAGTAGCACGACAGCGCGCTTTCCAACTAATCTTGGAATGCACTCTAAATCCGGCAACGTTTCTTCAACGTTTGCTTTTCTTTTATAACCGGTTGCTTGCTGTATTCGGTCGGTCTGTCCGTTCATTTCAACATTCAAACCATAACCCGGTGTAGCACTTACTGTCTGTCTGTCTCAGTTCATAGGCAATCTTCTTTTTCTGTATTAACCCGTTCAGAATCAACACCGTCCTTTTTTGGGAGAACCGATACAGTACAGAGGAACAGAAAAGCTCAACGTTTGTGTTTGTCCATGTGTTCACCGTGTGTTGGCATATTTTTGTTAATATCTGTGCTATTTAGCGACTGCGGATTCTCATTTGTTCAACTATGTTGGTGATTCTAAAAGGTACAATAGACTACTACGTAAATGCTATTCTTAACAATGACGGTCTTTCTTGGCAATACATAGTGTTCTTGAATAAAATGCGATTTCGCACCAATTTAGACCCTAAATAGAGTTATGGCACGGTTTGGAAAGCGTTTGAGTTGAGGAGAGGCTTGGTTGGAACTGACTTCGTCACAGGTGGATTAAACAGTGTTAAGTTAAGTGGATCTTTGCTTAGTTAAATCTTTTTCCCTATAGAGTTGTTCACGTCTCGTGGCCCGGCGGATACAAGCAAGCAGCAGAGTTACCGTTGTGAAACCAGCAAAGAACGCGTTTGCTCATTAAAAATGGAAGTGCTGTAACAGGTTAATCGGAATCTGCGGTTTTCTAGGTCAGGTCATGTGTATGTGCTTAAAGAAGACTCTGTTTCACTTCACAGCATTGCAGAAGCCGAAGCATTCTGAAATTGCATTTGGACCACTTTGGCACAGACCGCCTAAACAATGGGCCACTTTGATCGGGAGATACCAACGACGCACCTACTTCTCCCCGTCGCGTCGCCCCACCCATGGACGACTAAAAACTACTGGACTGATCGCGCCCCCGACCGCTAATAGATACTTAGGGTAACTTTACAAGTCCATATCTTTCGAACCGTTCGACCTACAAACAATATAAATACATCTTTAGAATCCTCACGGTATCAGCAATCGAACGCTGTGCTCAAATCGCTTTCAAACCCACTACAAGAAAAGTTGATTTTTTTCCATCGCGCAAATTAGGATTACCGATCAATGTTGCGCAGATTAGGTTGCACCACAGTACAGTGCTCGGCCCCCTCTACAACTTTGGTCATAAGGCCCAAAGCGCTGCAACGCATCCATAAGGGGTTATTCGCAAAAAACCCTGAACATATTGAATACATGGGAAACATGCATTAACAGCATAGAAGCGACCGGAAAAAAGAATATCAGACAAGATATTATGAACACTGGACAAAAATCACAGGAGAATGAAAGTAGCATTACATACAGTTACCGACTACGTCCAAATTTGTTATTTTGGCTTGCGCACTGCGCTTAACACCAGAAGCAGTGAGCTTCTTGACGAGGTTTTTACGCATGCAGTTGAAAAATTTGGTGACGAGAACTCGGGCAAACGAGTGACCCTGCAGACAGGAAAGCTCAGAAACCAGAATGTCAAGCAGCTGGGAATCCTCTTGTAACAGCAACAGGACGATTTCAACAAATACTGGCCGGTGAAAATCGCAGTGTAGGAACTTGTCCTTGAGAGTAGGGTCGTTTTGAATGCAAGAAAAGACGAACACGCTAAGCGCGAATGTCAAAAACCAATTAAGAATCATCAGTCGAAGAGAAAAAGAGAAACGAAATTCACTTAAGAAATGAATAAAGCAATTAGCAAGCCGATACAATGAGAAAAAAGCCAGTTTTGGCCTATGCATCTGCAATGGGTGGAGAGTTGTGTAAAAAGATGAAAGAAGTCAATGAGATAGGTTACCTACTTTGTATTTAGTACCCATAGATGGGCCGGAAAAATCCAGAGGGGTGTCTGGAGATCTCGGGGAGGGGCGGGGGCCCGGAAAAAAGTCCAAACAAACGCCTATTTTGCCTTAACCCGATCGCGCAAACCGGGGTTTGGCGCGAATTGTTTACAACAGTTCGGATTTTGCCTAATTACGTATGCGCGAATTGTTTCGAACAGTTCGCGCCGGCATCTTATAACGTGTGTATGACTCATATCGAACAGTTCGCGGCCAATTCGCGCGGCGCGAACAGTTTAAAAACGCGAATCGTTGGGGTGTGCGCCAGGCGCACAGGGTTTGCAGGTGGGGGTTAAATAAGCGAAAATTTTCTCCCTCCGGGAGGGGGGTCGGAGAGGGGGTATGGCCGACCGAGGGGGGCGGTGTTGGCTGGCGAGGGGAGGGGGTAAACCCCACCCTTACCCTACGCGGCTCATGTATGCTAGTACCAAGAATATATTCTTGCTAATACCGATAAATGAATGGAAAAGAAAGGAACACAAGAAAAACCGGGGGCAGGCCAAATCTCATGCCACTTTTCTACCCTTATCTCATTCACTAATAGAAGAAAGAAAACTGAGGGGCACTATTCAACTATCCGGACATTTTAGCCGTTATAGGGGAGTAATCATTTGGTGGGGGAAAAGGTTAACTAATTCCATATCGTACCCGTTTTAACTATTGTACTTTAGGGGAGTAATGGGCTACTATTGTACTTTAGGGGAGTAATGGCACTCTATTGTACTTTAAGGGAGTAATGGCACTCTATTGTACTTTAGGGGAGTAATGGCATACTATTGTACTTTAGGGGAGTAATGGGCTACTATTGTACTTTAGGGGAGTAATGGGCTACTATTGTGCTTTAGGGGAGTAATGACTTGTACGGATTTCGGCCGCGTAAAAGGCGCCCGCCGCGAACTTTCTCACTGCCTTTATGAATTTGACGCTCCAATTTTACTATTTTACTTTAGGAGAGTAATCACACTCTATTGTACTTTAGGGGAGTAATCGCACTCTATTGTACTTTAGGGGAGTAATGGCACTCTATTGTACTTTAGGGGAGTAATGGCACTCTATTGTACTTTAAGGGAGTAATGGCTGCCTGTCTGTCTGAAGTTGCTGCACTTGTATACATTCTTTTGAGAGCGTTTTAATGAATTCGACACTTACACTTCAAGAATTTTATTATTTAAGTAAACGTCAAGCTACTGGGTAGTATTCTCGAATCCAGTACATCATTTGCTGAAAAATTTTTTCATTGTTATGTGTTCTGCGAAACATATAATTGTAGAGGTATGAAGCAAATAACTCATTAGATGTCCCATGCAAATGTTTCATGCTTTGTTTTACAGCTTTCCAGGTTGCCTCCATAGACTGTATGTGTACTCTTGGATCATTTGGATCTACGAAATTCACACTATAAAAGGTTAATCTGTTAACAGTAAAATGTGACAAAGGTAAAATGTTTAACAGACCGATGGTTAACCCATAAATGTTGATATTTTTGTCGGATGACCCCATTGAAATTGTGCTGTAAGTTATTGATACCTCCGTAGGCAGCCCATCCATCTGACACAATTAATGTATCTAAGGTAATAGAAAAAAGTAGGTTGAACAGGTGTTATAACAAATACCAGGCTCAATATATTGCTCGATGAGAGGAATCAATGTAGCAGCATCTCTGTGCTCAACAGGGATCAGCATCAAATTGTTTGTTCCTCTTTGCACCATGCCAAAAACCCATTTGTGTTCTCTAACTCTGCCAACTCGGTACTTTGTCTAGTAAAAAACAGACTCGTCAATTTCTACAATGGTATTAGGGCCACCAATTCTAAATGGTCTCAAGTGGTCCTCACACCTAAACATTTTTTGCAATTGCATTTACAATTTAGTGTTGGTTGTGAAATACCATTGTTGGCAGAGGTCACGAAAGGCATTATAGGCCTCTACCCCAGAAACATGCGATACGCCAATTTCTTGCTCAACTTGGGGTATTTTTGTTGCAGGACTGTGAGACCAGATGAACAGCAGCTTTAAAACCTTATTTGGTGGCATATTGCCATGCTCGAAAATTGACTGATGTCGCACTGTATGTTGTGTCTGCGCAGACATTGCATTTCCACTAAAATGCAATTACAAGGGATAAAAGAAAAACAATAAAGAACTACTTTATAGCCATCAATTGAGTCAGAGCGTTTGACAAGTGACATCTGCCCATGACAGACAGGACAAGCCATTTCATTTGCAATGAGTCCCCAACGCGCACAAAATGAGAGCACTTTCCATCGTTTTTCCCATTTGTCTGCTCCAGTTTCAAGTGCAGATGTCAGATCCGGCATAGTAAAATCAGCATTTAATATGGCTTGATTGGGCATGACATTGTCCACTATTCTCAGTATGCGTCTATGAGGAAGTACTATTACAGGAAGTATATGAACCTAAATGCTTACGCATTAACAATATAAACAGTTACAGTCGAACCTTGAAAATGGAAGTCTCGATAAATGCAACAACTCAGTACATGGAACAAAAATGGTGTGACTACCATTTTCCTCTACTGTACATACATAAGGCAAAACATGGTGAATGGAACAACTTGCCAAATGGAACATAAATATTGGATCATCTGGCATTCCATTTATGAGGTTAGACTGTACTTTCTTTGACACATCCAGGGTTGGGTAGCTGTTAAAAACATGTTGATAACACGTTAATAATATGTTATTAACACAGGCCTTGTAAATAATTCTATTTAGTGTAAAACATTCCATTAAATCTTACACTAATTAGGGGACTTTTCGGTAATTTTTTGGAGCTATTGAAGTCTTTATACAGGAATGTCTCGAAATTTTTGCAAGGAAAGTGTACTGTGGCCTAATTCGTGCTGCAAAGTCATTTCAATGGACTACAATGTACAGTGCCCATTATGACCGGTCATTTGAAGATATTATTATTATTAACAGTGTTATTAACATTATCTGATTTTTGAGCGATTTCTTTGGATCCCACACACCCTGGGTACACTACTAAAAGTTATTCTACTGGGTGGTATTCTCTAATATAGATGATTGAACAGTTTTTCATCGTTCATTCCTTTTCGGAACATGTAGGAGTACAAGTAGGTGGGGTACAGCTGACTCGATGTTCCATGCAAGTGTTTCAGTCTGGCCATCAGTTCAGCCCACTTTGCTTCCGTTTCTTTTGGAGCCTCCTCATCAGTTGAAACCAGCTGAACATAGTTGTCTTTCCACGCCTGACCAAACTGCTGCTTCAGTAGATCCTGCATCTTGTTTATTAGCGTGCTTTTTCCACCATATACATCATCAAGCAGTTTGTTTTCTGCCATGAGTTTTGAACCTGTAACATTTTGTTTGACACCACATTTATATTGAGATGATTACAAAGGTGATAATAAAATACCGGCTGCAACCCACTGCAGAATGAAAGTTATCAGGAAGTCAGCTCGGCAGTTCCTCTGCGTCCTATCGTGTCCACAAGGGGTACAGTGTCTTATCCTGTAGCTCAGTTTTTGGCGCGCATTCTCGGCCCTTTGGTGGGTCGCTCAGATGCACATGTTAAAAATTCCAACGATTTTGTCAGACAGCTGCGGGATGTGTCACTACCGGCTGGTGCTCAGTTGTTGTCATTCGATGTTGTGTCACTGTTTACCAATGTGCCAGTCGGTGAGAGCTGTCAGATCATCAGACAGTTACTGCACTCCCATCGGGATTTGTGGATGCCCAAGACGTCACTATCTCTAGACCACATATTGTCACTGGTTGAAACGTGCCTGACTTCAACGTATTTTGAGTGGCAAGGAGATCTTTACGAGCAAGTTGAAGGAGTAGCCATGGGCTCACCTCTTTCACCCATTGTTGCAAATCTCTACATGGAAAATTTTGAAGTTAAGGCGTTAGAGGGAGCTCAGCACCGTCCGCTGATTTGGAAGAGGTATGTGGATGACACGTTTGTGGTCTGGACACACAGTGACCATCAACTGACTGACTTTCTTCTATTTCTAAACAGTGTGTCCCCTACGATCGAGTTTACCATGGAGCGAGAACGAGAGCAGTCGATTTCGTTTTTGGATGTGCTGGTTCACAGGAATGTTTTGGTTGATGGTCGTAACAATCTACAGTTTTCTGTGTTTCGGAAGCCAACCCACACTGATCGTTATCTAAATTTCAAATCAAACCATTCCGTCTCAGTCAAAGGTGGCTTGGTCACAACGTTGTCCTACCGTGCTCAAGCAATTTGTGATTCTAATTATGATGCAACGGCGGAGGAAAAAGCACACTTGCTGCAAGCTCTGTCATTGAATGGTTATCCTCAGCCGTTCATTGAGTCCTGGTTGAACCCATCGCTTGGGCCAAAGCTTTCTCGATTTAGCAAGCAAAAAGTTGTGTCGATTCCCTTTGTTCCTGGACTTAGGCAAAAAGTCGCCAGTGTCATTCGCAGCAGAATGAAAATGAATGTTGTTTTCTCTAGTCGGCCTACATTGCAGACTCTTCTGATGAAGCGTTCACCAAACAAACCATTCAAGATGAGAAAGTCTGTCGTGTACAGTGTGCTGTGTCAACATTGTGACTCTGTGTATATAGGAGAGACCAGCCGAACTCTGGAAACAAGAATTTCAGAACACAAACGAAATGTAAGACTGGCCAAAGTGGACATTTCCGAACTGGCTCGTCATGTGACCAGGACCGGCCATACGATTAACTGGACGAAGGTAAAAGTGGAGAAATCCGAAGTTGACCTGATGAGAAGAAGAGCGAAAGAATCACTGATGATTCAAGACAAAGGAGAAAAAGCTATGAATGATAGACTGTCTTTGGAAGTATCTCATGCTTGGCGCAGATTGCACTATTTGTAACCTCAATTTTGTTTTGTTAGTTTTTTGCAGTTTTGTTTTGACTTCACTTAGAGTGTAACAGCTGCGTGTGCGAGCTAGCTATTCGCGCTTTGATAACGAGCCCCATAGTGTGCTCGAAAGCTTAGCAATAAAATCTAATAGTCGTTGCATTCCCCACAAATTTGTTATAGAAAGCCAGCTGTTCTTTGGTTGGCATTCACTTGCTGGAGGAGAATGTTATTTGACCCACGCTCAGTCAAAACGTATGCATAGACAAATGCTCGATGTGCTTGGTCCTCCTGTCCAGTGTATCTGGTGGTGAAGAAAACAGTTTCATGGAACAGGACAATTTTATTTTGGCCACCCATAACTCGATCTTGTGCTGTCCTTCTACACCACTCCTGTGCGACGTCACAACAGAAATTGTACCTGAATTTCTTTCTTCATCATTATTAGCCTCATTACTTTAGGGCAGTGTTTCATAAAAATATCAGAGCGATATTTTTTATCAAATGTAAGACTAATACATACCAATCAATGATTGTCTTCTTGGACACACTGGTTTCATGGGCCACTTCATCCAGAATCATGTTAGGGTACGAAGCCCAGTAATACATGATTAGTACCATTTTTTGCATCGTCAATCTTCCTCTTTCAAAGAAACTGCCATGTCGCACACTGAACGACTTGTGGGTGGGGCAGTTTTTGCACATCCACTGTAAGCAATATGACAACATGTTGAGATGACTAATTTTATGTTATTTAAATAGATATACCTTATAACCTTCGGCTTTTGTTGAATCTTTCCATAAAACAGCTTGCTCATCTGGGCAAATTTCTGCTGCCTCGTGGCAGTTGAGAGTGTTGTGAATCAAACCATGCTTAGCGAGAAACTCAATCGCATCATTTTTAGACTCAAACTGTTCTTGCAGTCGAGCAATGGAGAACTCTGTGTCCATTACTGCTTCACGTGGTAGCACTTCTTGAACGATTCGCGGCCTGGAGATAGGAGCAAACAACGGGAAGTCTGCCTTTGCTGTGTTTTTCAATTCAGAAACTTCAAGTAACTCTTGACCAAACTGTCTGAGCAGGCACACTTCACAGTAATCTGCTGGTTTGCAAGGGGCCACAGCTTGGAGTTTACTTTTCGGATTCTGCTGAAGGGGGGTAACGTTTGTTGGTTTCCAATGGACTGGTCCTTGGTCTTGAACAACTACTTTTGATCCAGTGAAGTTATAAATAAATGAGTCATCTTTTAAGACAATGTAGTCCACTATCCTAAAAAGCCCACCACTTAACTTGTTTGCTCGATCTTGGTTGACAATGACAACTGTACCACATGTCTGTAGATTCAGTGAAAATATACAGCCCATAAATCTGTCCAAGTGGGAAATCGTAGAGTTCGTAAAATCTTGTAGTATGTTCATAGTGGTAACAGCCAGCATCCAAAATTCCACCATGATGGTATAAACCAAACAACACATACTTTCCACATTTTTCGTAATCCATGGCTATTCCACTGTACCCTGTACGAACTGTAAACTGGTACCGCACTGCAAATATACTGTACTCTTCACACTTTATTGACTTTCTGTAAATTGTACCTGTGAAAAGCTGGAGTACATCAGGCTTTAACACAACACCAGATACTGAATCAGCGTTGCCAAGCCACTGATTCACGCGAAAGAAGTGCTCTGTTTGGCCCACAACCAAGTTAATTGATCTGACGAAGATATTGTCACATATTTTCCGTTTTAACAAAACTTTGGATACCTACAAATCGCCGCATAGATTTCCAAAACATCTAGTAGTACTTATTGTACTTGTAGCATGGGTAATGCAGAGCTAAATACAATTCTAGAACCTTTTGTGACACGGGATGGACTCCTCAAATCAGTACTGACTTTGCACAGGGTCCCATGTTTGTCATAGCCAACCACCACTACTTGAATTGGGCAACTGTTCATGTAGCCACCACTCTCGTAGTAGTACCCGATTTGGATGATGAATTCGTAATCTTTAACATTGAAACACCAAATGGGTCAATTACTACATTAGATTGCATTTTACCAGTATCCAAATCCACAGGCAATGGGAGATCTACATACATAATTCATTTCGTTTGTCTCAGGTATTTTTGATTTCAGCTGTACTTGCTCAGATGCAGCCATCAAAGCATTGGTAATCTGCTGCGTGCAGTCAAAATCTAGGGCCTGCACAGTTGTTGTTTGTGGGCAAGTGTGAACCAAATTTGTGCAGATATAGCTGCTCTTCAGGTGTCGTTGCAAGCCTTCCCAGATTTTATCAATTGACTCTTCAATTCAAGGAATTTCTTGCATATTCCTACAAGTTTTGTCAAGTGGTAATTAGCGGTAGGTGAGCTTTGTTACCTGTCAGAAATATCAAATCGTCGCAGGCAGAGTAGAGATGATCCATTGCCATTGTCTTTCCTTTCTCTGCTACCTTTTTTCCAATGTCAACAGCGAAAGTGCATGCCATACAGGAAAGTACATGCCTAAAGTACAATAGAGTGCCATTACTCCCCTAAAGTACAATAGAGTGCGATTACTCCCCTAAAGTACAATAGAGTGCCATTACTCCCCTAAAGTAAAATAGTAAAATTGGAGCGTCAAATTCATAAAGGCAGTGAGAAAGTTCGCGGCGGGCGCCTTTTACGCGGCCGAAATCCGTACAAGTCATTACTCCCCTAAAGTACAATAGTAGCCCATTACTCCCCTAAAGTACAATAGTAGCCCATTACTCCCCTAAAGTACAATAGTATGCCATTACTCCCCTAAAGTACAATAGAGTGCCATTACTCCCTTAAAGTACAATAGAGTGCCATTACTCCCCTAAAGTACAATAGTAGCCCATTACTCCCCTAAAGTACAATAGTTAAAACGGGTACGATATGGAATTAGTGAACCTTTTCCCCCACCAAATGATTACTCCCCTATAACGGCGAAAATGTCCGGATAGTTGAATAGTGCCACGCGACGTCGTGCGTTTATCCGCTCGGCGGGGCAAGTTTCTTGCCGCAAAGAGTTGGTCGTCGGCACAAAGCCCAACCCAGGCCACCGAAAGTTGCTACTTACAGCGAGTAGGTAAATGGGAACCGACTGGAGCTGCCGTTGCACCTAAAGCTACAATAGCAACTACACATGTGTTGGGACATACGGGAACTAAGACAGCTACCACTGAGACCTGCTCAGACTGACACCGAGCATGTGTGTCGGTTAGTAGTGAAGGTAGCGAAGGAAGGGCAGGATGCATATGGGTGTGCGTGATGGGCCCGCAGTGTGGCCTAACGCAGTGGCTACGACGGCCCAGCCCGGCGTATCCAGGGGGTGTAGAGGGTGGGTACACCCCCTTTGCGGCGGAGGTAGGAAGAAAAAGTCTGCCAAAAATATAAGAAAGAAAATAATGAATCTGTACTAAAACTGTCTATTTTGTGCTCAGAATGCCTTATAAATGCGTTTTTGAAGATAAATTTTCTCACCCTGGTTTCTCGTCCCGCAGAAGCCCAACTAGGCCATTATAAACTACTAAAACTTGTAGTTTCTGTTAATTTTAAGTTCGGAATGCGTTTTAAACGCGTTTTTGAAGGCAAATTTTGCTAAATTTTCTTACCCTGGTTGGGCAGCGGCCCAACCAGGCACTTTCAAAATTTTACACCACCTCCTTTCCAAAATCCTGGATACGCCACTGCTTTTAGCACGCCCATCCACAACGCCTATTGGCCACTGCCATGCCATCATGATGGCAGAAGTTTAAATCCGCCTTAAGGCTGTCTGTACTCGCGCAGCTGGTTACGGGTGTATAATTCAATATTTTAGCCCAAGCGCAACCTTTTCCCGCATTAGCGCTACCGTATTTTCTCGCCGAGCGCCGAGCGCCGAGCGCCGATTCCCCCAGCGCCGATTCGATATTACCACTTTTCTTGTAGTGGGTTTGAAAGCGATTTGAGCACATCGTTCGTTTGCTGATACCGTGAGGATTCTAAAGATGTATTTATATTGTTTGTAGGTCGAACGGCTCCAAAGATATGGACTTGTAAAGTTACCCTAAGTATGTATTAGCGGTCGGGAGCGCGATCAGTCCAGTAGTTTTTAGTCGTCCATGCCCCACCCCGTCCGGCCGGCGGTGCGGCGGTGTATTCTTACCTTTTGCTGCTTCCAGCAGTTTTTGTACTTTACGTGTACCTATTTGAAAATTCAAATTCGCCCACTTACAACAACGCAGTTTTACTGGTCCGATTAGTCAGTGAAGTGAAGGAAAACAGTGTTTCTTGATGTTTGACGCCGGATAAAGAACCTGCAGAATTTTGTGCCAAATGATAAACTTACCCGATCCAACGCCTGAAACTCCTTTCCTCAGGAGCGATTGCGATGGCAGTTGTGATCCTTCAGGGTACAGACCTAATAACAATGACGACCGCTTTTTGTTTGTTCATTTCAAGCTATTGTGACTGGTGGAATAATCTCATCTCATTGTGCTAGGCTTAACAAGCTAATTAGACAATTCAAAAGTGAGCCTGCTAATTTAGCTACGGAAATTATGTTATTTAGCTTGACGGGGACTCACCACCATCACCATCATCATCCACCGTCAACGAGCATGAAGGCTGGCCCTTCAGCTGTTGAAGACAATTGGAGAGCCACCCCTAGACGGTGAGCTTTGTTTGTGTGTTTAGTTGGCAACTGATCAGAAAGGTCCAAAACACTCACTCAATACTGTCTGTTTTAGGTCAGCCCGCCTAAAACAACCGTCGCCACATTTGTCCACTGAAGACTTGGAACGGTTGAAGAAAGTGGTTAACCTAGACGAGTGCGTGTTTTGGATGTTTTTGGTTGGTGCCATATCTAGTTTACCGGAAGTGCTTGCTATTTTGACTTCGCTGTTTCTTGCTTGCATTGCAATTGCAAGTGATTAGTCCAACACTTTTGTAGATTTGCTTCTGAAAAAGTGCAGTCCTCTCACATGTGCATGCTCTGCAATGGGAAAGTTAAAATTTGGGCCAAATTAAAGTTTTCAGCAAAAATTGCTATTTTTGCTAAAATATCTGCTATAAAAAGTTCTAAAAGCCGATTTTCTCGAAGAATACAAGTTTTGATGAACTTTTATAAAATTAGTGCAATAATATAATTGTTAAATGAAATAAGCAAATAATTTGGAATGAGCTTGCAGTTGTTTATTAAAATTTCTGTACTAAGAGCTAAATTCTTAACTTTGCTCTGCAGCAAAGTGACTTTGCCTCAAGCAAGACATTGATAGACTGGCTAGATTATACTGTATTCGTGTAACTGAGGATTTGGGTGGTGTACAGACATGACATGATCTAGAATTTGGGCTGATGGGGGTAGAATTTTTAATTCCTGAGGGGGTAGGAGCGCCTGATGGTAGCTTATAAAATTCTATTTTCCGCAAAATAAGCGCATTTTCGGAATTCTAACGTCAAATGGTACAGTTTTGTACTGTTTTTTGACAAAATTTATTGCTTCATCTTGCAAATAATACGTTTATTTTAAAT
Source organism: Sabatieria punctata (assembly GCA_030248155.1). Taxonomy (NCBI): domain Eukaryota; kingdom Metazoa; phylum Nematoda; class Chromadorea; order Araeolaimida; family Comesomatidae; genus Sabatieria; species Sabatieria punctata. Next base: position 47,557 of record JASANB010006242.1, read on the forward strand.
AACACATGTTAGAAAATATTCAGCGTCAGGGTCAAGGACTTCGTTCAGTTATTTTGCACAAGGCAGTCAGTGATCTGGTCAAGATTGTGTCTGCTGGCATTCATCAGTTCATCAACTCTCTTCCAGCAAGAATATAAATTGCCAACCAAAGTCTGTGGCGACCATAACAGCAGAGAGATCCCAATATTAATATGATAAAAACCGCAAATAAGGTAGTAACCAAATAAGGTAGTAACAAATAAAAGGATTTCTGAAAAAACGCAGCTCCGAACAGCCACATCTTTTGTGAAACATTCTTGCTAACAAACAAGGGCGCGTGCGCAGATAAAACCAGACAGAAACCAACTGTGTGCAACAACGGCTTAAGTCGATATGCAGGCATTGCGTTAATGTTTCAGCTACCAACTGCGTTAGGAGCCAAAAAATTCCTGAGGGGTTAGCGCCCGGCTGAGGGGATAGGTTAGAGCCTGAGGGGGGGGGCAATCCCCCTCATCCCCCTTTGCCCATGTCTGTGGTGTACCCTCCCACCTGACGTAGGCAAGACCACCGATTGGGACGCCCAGATGATTTTTTGCAGCAATTTTTAGTGCCTGTGGAACAGTACTTTTTTATTTGACCCCAAATTTACGCATCATTTTAACGATTTTTAGCTGACAATTGCGATTTTTGTGTTTTTTAGTATCCTCCCCTTCCCAGAATTTGGGACCCCGGCCGACACCGGACCCTCCCCATACCCCTGTAGAGTTCTCTTGGCTGCAATGCCTTTGTTTTGTTTCAGTACGAGAAGGACGGACTACACGTATTCGTACACAGGAACCTACAACAGAAAGCCTCCTACGCCGCAATGGGACAATCCCAAAATGTCTCGTAGAGGTCTTCATGGCAGTGAATTGCTCGAGGTCTCTACATATTCTCCCGCCGCCAGCTTCCTCTCCGCTCCCGCACACTGTAACTTTGTCAACGGATCGCATGAATGGGCTGCAACTTTAATTGGATTTGCAGTTATCTCATGGATTTATCGGAAGGTGTTCCGGACCGAAGAAACTGTCGTTACTACGACTGCTACTGAAACAGAATTATGGGAGCCCAACGATCACGGCAACATGTACAGATACGACTCTGACTCTTCTCTTAACAGTACCACTTGTACGCTCTTTTTGGTCTAGCTCTGTTATTATAACTGAACCACTGTCGACGTTTCAGCCATGGATTCAACGGTTTGCAATGACCGAACCCGCTTTAGACTTTTCAGCGCTGTCCTCTCTTTCCTTTCTACCCTTCTGCTGTCACTGTCCAATGTTATTCTGTGGCCGTTTAGCAGGTTAGTCACTCAAGTCTTGTAGCTGTGCAACTAAATTTCTCAACACCGACAAACTTACATCAAGTACTGAGTTGGGGCATAGGTGCATGTGTTTTTCGCACCCGTTGAAGTCTTAGGCACACACAATTTGTTTTGAGCGTGTTTACCAAAAATTGGCTGTTTGGCTAGGGGGTGAAAATGTACGTTGGTGGATTGTTAAGGCTTGTTTTTAAATATTCATGTCGAAAAATATCAGTCGCCGACATAGCTGTCTGTCCGAAATGTTTTAAGTATGAATGCGCCAACACGCCCCTGCGGTATTCCGCCGCCGACAAAACTCAACAATGTGTAATCTTAGTCAATGTAACCGCTCAGCCAGCCTGCTTTGCAGTATACACCAAATCATGCGTGTTTGAATAAACGTTTGTAATTTATATATGTCATCCGAAGGGGGAGCGGGTTGGGGGTCTGAGACAAATTCTAGGGAGGGAGTTGGGCCAAAAATCGCAATTTTCGCCTAAAATCGCTAATTTGGGGTCAAGTGCAGCTAAAAAGCGCTGTTTTACAGGCGATTTTAGCAATTTTAGTGTCTGAAGTGTCTCGTATAAATTGAGTTGGGTGAGGGCTGACCCCTGTTTCATGTTTGTTTGTAAAAAAAAATAAAGTAATATTAACAAAATGTCCTTCAATAATTAATCGTAAAATTTTTTCGGCGGGATTTTTGGTTGAATATTCAACGGTAGGTATGTCTAACTGATGTTGTTTTAGTGCAAAGCAACTATAATAAGCAGGATAGTTTGTGCTGTTTTTTCGGTCACCGACATTTTATCTACATGGAGCAACTGTCGGCCCGACACAAATGTCGACGACGGACGTTTTTCGACACGAATGCGGATACTTCTTTAGATGAGACGGTTTCAGATTGATGCAGACGGTCAGTTGGGGGTCGCAGGCGGTGTCCGAGCCGAAGCGAGGCACCAAAGGCAAAGGCTGTGGTTGTTGTTGTGGCTGGCCGCTGCTCTGCGTCAATTTGCTCTTGTTGCTACTGTTGGCAGCTCTGCTCTATGCAAAACCAACCGAAACACAGCATATCATGCAGACCTATTTGCTTCCGTTGCCGGTTGCGTTTTGGGTAGCACTTTCACTTTGGGTGGTTTATGGTTAGTGTTGTGGTGGCTCTTTCAGAACAGGAGCCAGTCTGTGGTCAACCTAACGAGAGCCTACAGCTATTTATCCATCTCAGGGAACAGTAATGAGTGAGTTTCAATAATTCAATTGACATCTAGATTCCTAACAGAGTAGTTGTTCGTTTAAATTGAATTAAAGGTGAGAAGGGGTACCGAGATGTGTTCGATTTACTGGTTCTTTGTAAGGCATCAGTTTTTCTTACAAACTTTTCTGGTCATGTCCTTAAGTTAACAGTTTTTTGCAGCTATAGTTGGCCTTTGCATGGTCCACACTAGCGGTAGCGTTCTTGGCCATGTAAATCATCCACGTCTAACGTACAATATTTTCTTTGCTGTCGCATACAGCTTAGCCGTCAATTGTGCAAGCACATTGCGAATACTACCAGACAAATTCAAATTCTGGTAGCTCCAACCAAAAACTGTCTGTGCTCGTTCTCCAGCAATTAAGCCTCCAAAACTTCAAGAAAGAGCTTCTTGTTTAGATTTTCAAGAAACAGTGCTGTATTAATGATATGCTACTTTATATACGTGACCCTAGCCCTAGCGATTACTGCTATAGGGTCTTGCTAAAAACTGTCAATTCTTGAAGCCAAACATTACTTATAGAATGCCCATTGTTTCTGGCGATGTCTCCAGTGCAGATCTGAACCGACTGCAGCGTGCCATTGCAGATCTGAGCCGGCGGATCGAGCTGCTGGAAGCCAGCGATCTGTCGGACGTTGTGAGACAGCAGCAATTTCAGCTGGTTCGATTTCTGCCTTTTACGTATTGAAAGAATGACGGTTGTTTGTAGGTGCACACAGAGAGTAAAGCCAATCTCGAACAAATCAGCGCCCAATTATCTCAACTTCAGTTGGCATTGAAAGAAAGCAGAGAAGCTAGTGCAAAGCAGATGACTGACGACATGAAATTAACGAAGGCCGAGTCAGTTGCTTTTCTTGATTGAAAGAGCCAAACTAAAATTGCCTGTTTTCATTTTTGCTGACGGATGACTCACAGTCAAGTTCTTAGGGCAGTGGTGCGGTAAGGTGTTAAGTACTGGTATGGTATATGGCTTTGAGTGCCTGACTTCAAGCAAGAATGTGCCACTCAGTGACCCACTACCTTAATTACTGGCGGGGTTTGCAAAATTCTCGACGCCACCAGAAATTACGTCAGTGCGCTTTACTGCAGCGCAGCCTGACTTTAGAGCGAGCGCATGGTGTGACGTTCACCAACTTTTTGTGATTTTCGGAGACGGCTGTTCATTCTGTTTTTCGTCTAAAATCTTTAGTTATTGCTAGGGTAATAGAAAGAATAGTCTAAGAATGTAAGGTGCCTACAAAGCGTTTACTTTTTGCCTTTTTGATACAATGCTAATCTTTACAAACTCGAGCGGCGCACGGGCTACTATTGGGACTACTATTATTTACTGAAGAAAATGAATTGCTGCATACATGGGCCAGGGCTGGAGGTAAATCCATCTCCGTTGACAGCCGTAATTTTTTTTCGCTTTTTATGCAAAATAGGCGAGTTTTGGACTTTTCTCCCCCAGATGACCTCCAGGCTCCCATCCGGATTTCTGCGCCCATGTATGAATGAACTGTCAAAGAAAAATTAGCCGACGCCATATTGTCGTTGAGAACGCAGGTTGCGCTGCAGTAAGATAAGGGCGCATGCGTAATTTACGCGTGGTAGAGAATTTCGCATGCACTGTAGAAGGCTTGGCAGTCGCGAAATTCACACCATTCCAGTAATTTTAATTATGCTGCAGCGCATCGGCTTCCGCCAGCCTTTAGTGTCATTATTCTTTCCCTTCTCTTATATTCCATCTCTCGGGCGCCAGGTGTTGTTTACAGCATCTTGTTTGAACTAGCGGCCCCGGCACCATTGGAGGCGGTGTGTTTGTGGGTTCGAAACCTGTCTAGGCGATGGGAGAAACATAAAGCACAGCCCAGCCCGTCGAAAGTCAGCAATGGCAAGTAGATAAATGCAAACCAAACCAGCGTTGTCTTACACACACCGACAGCAAAACGGGAGATGGTTGTTGCTAAGTGGGGCTGCCGGACCTTGTGTCTCTTCCTGCCCTATAGCAGTTGACTACTCCTAGTCCGAAAGGACAAAGATTCACAACAGCAGCATGTATTGTTGTTATACGTAGGAGAGTTAATTTCAGGATTGCTCGACTAGAAAACCGAGTGGATGTAGTTGCTTCGGCCGAGCCGCGAATCCCGCCAGAGTTGCAGAAGCGCATGCGCGAGTTGACTTCGGTGATGACTCGGCTGAGCGATTTGGAAGCTCGGGTGTCGGCGGTTGCCGAAAATTCGGTCCAAGAACAGGCCCAGCTAAATACAGTGCACCAGGAGATTCGATCCGAGAACAAGGTCAATATTGAGCAGCTACGCAACGATTGGACCTTAGAACTGTCGACCATTCGCGCTGCGCTCAAAGAGCAGGAAGCTCAGTTGGCTGTGCAGTTGGCGGCTGTCGACCAAAAGCTGGAAGCCACTCAACAAGCCGGTTCTGCTCAGCTTGGAGTGGGTGTGGGTTTGAGCGCCGAAGACATCGATGGGAGAATCGCCGCTGCAATAGCTCTCTACGATGCCGACAAAACGGGGCTAGTCGATCACGCGCTGGAGCCGGCCGGTACGTAAATTTGTTGTTGGTGCCTTTCTTTTGCATTGGTTAGGTTCTGTTTCAGGTGGTAGCATTGTGAGCACGCGTTGCAGCGAGACCTACAGTCCGCGCACACGCAAGGAAAGCATATTTGGAGTGCCTCTTTGGTATATGACCTATTCTCCACGCACTGTTATTCAGGTATTACTTTGCGCCATGCACCTTTATGATACTGGTAATTAGGGTATCAAATTTGAAGGATGTCGTACCGGTATCGTATAGAAATCGCAAATTTGGGCTCAAATACAGTCAAAAAGTGCTGTTTTGTAAGCGATTTTTTTCAATTTTAGTGTATAAAATACTAAAAAAATTCCAAAAATATCATAAAAAATGCATACCGGAAAAACCGAAGGGGGTCCCCCGATTGGTGGGCCTGGCCTAAGTCGGGTGGGAGGCAGACCCCGGACCACCTGCGAATTTGAAAATTCCGGATCTGCACAAACCTTCTACTAGAAGCGCTTAGGCGAGCGCTCGATTGACTCTACGATTTTCAGCGCAAATCTCAGGGCTCGATTCCGGGAGAGTGTTGGGCGTTCAAGGGCGCTACCGGGTTTCTGGTTGTCAGGCTGAGTGGCGTTACGTTAGTGGAGAGCGTAACTTACGAGCATATTCCTGCGCGTTTGTCTCCCGACGGTCATATTGAGTCGGCACCGAACAAATTTGAAGTTTTGGTGAGTCTGCTGTGTTTTATTTGTCATATTTGATGTACGCAGACAGCGTAACAAAAGTTTACATTTGATTAGGGTATGCAAGAAGAAAATGACAATAATCCTGTGACGCTCGGAACGTACGAATTTGACAAAAACGGCCCGCCTTTACAGAATTTCAAGGTTCAGGTATGTCTGCGCTGTCATTTTGAATGTTTCGTTACTCGTGACTGACTAGAGTGTTTACACGGTATGGTGTGGTGAAGATTCTGGTTTGGCTGAAGGGGCCGGGCCATGAATACAAACAAAAAAATTTTGTTCCAGAAAGAGAACGGGCATAGGCCAATAGAGCGGAAAGCGGTGATTCCGAAAATGTCATTCCCAACTCCCTATGACCGAAAGTAAAGGAGTTAGTCCCAAAAAACCGAAAATTATAGATTTTTCTAACGTCTGAACGGGGGGCTTCGGAAGCTGAAAATTGCAGGTAATCGTTTTTACAACAATACATGTCTACATGCAAAATTTGAGCGAAATCGAAGAACCAGCCTTGAGCAAAAGGTCGCCATTAGTTTGAGAGCCGGTCTCTGGGCCGATCGACTCTTAGTATTGAGAGTTGAAATTTTGACTTTCACCGATTCCGCCCAAATTAGATGTGAATCCGACTGCTCAAACAGAAGCTGTAGATAAATTCCTGTTTTTTGGTACTGTTTTTTGAGTGGATAAAATTTTCTTTCAAGCCAAAAATGACCTTGTTCTGTAGCCAAAATTCCAGATTTGACTGTACCAACAAATGCGGAAATAATAGCGCTACAAACTTCTGAAATAAAAACGGCCTGCAGGCATACATGTACAAGGGGGGTTTGGGGGGTTACCCCACCTGCTGGAAAGGCCAACCCCCCTTCACCCCCCGCCCCCGCCGAGACAGGTTAAGGGACCCCTCCCCCCGACCAAAAAATACAAGTGGTGGTAGTGGCTCCAGTATTAACAAACTGGGTCAGAAATCACTAATTTTTAGCCTAAAATTCACTTGAAAAGCCTTTGCAAACTGAATTTGGCGTTTCCGCTGCTGATATTTAGGAAAAATCGGTGTTTTTGGAAGCTCTTTTTGTCATTTTTTGCTTGTTTTTAGCTTTAAAACGCTATTTGGCAGCTTAAAATAGCGATTTTTAGCGTCCTTACTGAAAAAAACGTGCTAAAACGATTTCTAGGCGTTTTGGAGCTTTTTGAAATTTGGGACCCCTACCTGGGCGAAACCCCTCTCGACCCCCCACCTGAGGAACCCCCCCCCACCCCCTCCCCCCAGGTCGGCCCGGAGCTGTTACATGTATGCCTACAGGGGTATTTTGGGAGTTTCCTGTGGTCGAAGGGGTTTTGAAAAAATTAAAAATTTTAGGATTTAAGTAGGGCGTTTCAGAAACATACATGTATAAAGGGCTAATATCATACATGTAACAGGGGGTCTGGGTGGTCTGCCCCCACCCGACTTAGGCCAGACCCCCCGGATGGGAACTGTCGTGTGAGTGAGTATACATACAACGTATGTATTGTATGATTGCACGTACGCGTTTCAGGTGTGATTCAAGTATTTACATACTATGGTGTTTTATAGAGGTGTCACCCCTCGGTTATATTAGATGTCTGCTATGACTGGCACGACCCGATACCGATCCACTCCCGGCCAGTCATTGTTGTTAAGCTGCCTGTTGATTATTGTTGCCGTGCGGTACCTTGCCGATAAACCGCATTTGTTGAGACAGCCTACCACTCGAGCCACAACATTGGCAGACGATCGGTGTCAATTCGACTCAGTGTGGACGGCAACAATCAGACGGTCGAGTCACTCTCCACCGGCGGTCAATTCACACTCATAGCAGAGGGCAACGCGTTTTTTTTTTGGCGGCAGAAAAAGACGACTCATCTCGGTCGCGAGTTTGAGTACCGTTTTCGCATCTTCGTTCCGGCCAGAAGAGTAGCAGCGTCACACCAACGCACCGTGCATTATTGGTTGCGGACACGTGCCAGATGGCGGATGAGCAGCTAGCAGTAGGACACAATGGTGTCCCGACTGCAGACAACCGGCGAGGATGGAGCATCCCAGATCTTCAACCGTTTTGGCCAGCCGGCCATTCAGAGCCAACTCGATCGTGGGAGGACTTCATTTTCGAAATGGACCTGTGGGTGGAACAACAAGAGATGAGGCTCAATCACCAGATGTCCGACCATGCAAAAATCTCAGCAATCACCAGCCGACTGGGACCTGAGGCCATACGGCGCTTCAGAGACAGTGTCAACATGGATCGGGCTACAACACCACACCAGCACTACCGAGCTGAGCTGACCAAGCTGTTCCAAACAAAACGATCGACAGTTCGGGCGTACAAGGATTTCACATCCATCCAACATTACCCCGAGGAAACAGCCAACGAACTGTTGTGTCGCCTCAGACGATCGCTACAACAGTGCAGTCTGGAGAACAAGAACGGCAACTATTTTTTGGCACTTCAACTCGTGTGTGCAATTGGGCCTACATACAAGCCACTACAGGAACAGCTGTTAGCCAAACCGGAACCAGACCTGGATGAATTTTTCAACCTTCTCCAGGCAGCTGAAACTGCCAAAGCCGATCAAGCAGCCATCGAGGAGACCGCAAAACCAGTCAACTCCACTGTTGCCGCAGTCAACAAACAGAAGCCAACGCAAAGTGGAAAGAAGAAGAGATGGGGTAGTGGTCAGAATAAGCAGTCACAGCAGGGATCAAAATGCAGCTACTGTGGCAGAAACAGGCACCAAACGTGGAAGCAGTGTCCGGCAAAGGACAAGACGTGCAACCACTGTGGCAAGATGGGCCATTTTGAGTCAGTCTGTCGGCAGAGAACCCGTCAGAGTCCTGTTTCAACCAAGTCAGTTGGGGGTATCAGAGTTGGTGCTGTGCAGCAACAGGATTTTCGGTTGGTAGTGCAAGTCAAACCGCCTAGCCAACCACCCAAGATGGTCACCTGTGCTGTGGACAGTCAAGCCGACATTTCAGGACTGCCAGAGCCAATGGTCAGGGATCTCTTCCCGGGCTTGGAGTCTACACCTACTGACTGCCAGCTTCGCAACTTTGACTGCACCACTATCAAGGGCACTATGCGGGTGTTTCCTTGTAAAATCACCTTCAATGGCCGATCAACAGAAGCCAAATTCTACATCTTGCCAGCTCAGTGTAGCGCTGTGCTAGGTAAGGACTGCATCCAGGCTCTGAACCTGCAACTCTCTGGTCAGAATCTCACTGTTTGCACTGTGAAGGAACAGATGACACATCAACAACCCTCACCCGGTGTGGAAGGGGCAGGAGCAGACGCTGGATCACAGAGGGACTACCACAAGCTCATTGCTAAGCAGTTCCCTAGTCTTCTCAGTCCAGGAATGGGTCTCATTCCCAACCTCAAGCATCGAATTGAGTTGGAACCCAGCATGCAGCCATATGAGTGCAAGCTTCGATCCATTCCAATCTACAGACAGGAGGGGACACTCAAGGCAATTCAAGAATTGGCTGACCTGGGCATCTGGACCAAGGTTGATCGGGCCACTTGTGTGAACCCAATGGTTGCTGCAGACAAGCCAGATGGTTCAGTTCGAGTGACCACCGATTTTACATGCCTCAACAAGTTTGTGAAGCCAGTGAGGTTTCCACTTCCAAACATCAGAGATGTTCACCAGCACCTCGCGAAATCCAAGATTTTCTCCAGCTTGGATCTGGTCAAGTTCTACCACAACATCGAACTACATGAGGACAGCAAGTCGTTGACTGCTACCATCACTCCTCTGGGCCTGTTTCAGTACAACAGGTTGCCCATGGGACTCTGTGATGCTGGGGCTGTGGCACAGAAGTTCATCTTTGAGCTACTTCAAGACATACCTGGGTGCACTCCCTATGTCGATGATATCATCATCAATGCACCAGACAAGCAGACTCACGACCAGACTCTCATGCAAGTGTTGGATCAACTGCATCGAGCTAACCTTCGACTCAATTTGAAGAAATGCAGATTTGGCCAGCCTGAAATCAAGTTTCTGGGTCGCGTTGTGTCACATGGAAAGATCAAGCCTGCTAGGGAGAACCTACAGCCAATCATCGACTTTCCTGTGCCGAAAAACACCAAGGAAGTGCAACGATTTCTGGGGATGCTGAATTACCAATCAGAGTACATTCCAGCTCTCCACCAGATGGCGGAACCACTGCGAGCTCTCACAAGAAAGGCCAAGAGCAAAACCGGCAAGATGAACCAGCAGTATGTGAAGTTCACTTGGAGCACTCAACAGCAGAAGGCTTTCGACAGTCTCAAGCAAGTTGTGTCCAAGGATCTACGATTGGCCCTGTTTGATCCCAACAGGAAGACGATCCTCACTACAGATGCAAGTGATTGTGGTATTGGCGCCACTCTGAGTCAGATACAACCAGATGGCACTGAGAGACCAGTGGCCTATGGCAGCCATACCTTAGATGAGCGCCAACGGAACTACTCTGCCAGTGAGCGAGAGGCACTAGCTGCAGTGTACTTCACAGAGTACTGGGAAAAGTTCCTGTTGGGCCGTCACTTCACGCTCAGAACAGACCACCAAGCACTCACTTCTCTTCTGAAGCAGTATGGAACTGGTCGCAAGAGTGGCAAGTTCGAGAGGTGGTTTGAGCGACTCAGTGTGTTCAACTACACAGTGCAGCACACACCTGGAAAAGCAAACGTTGTTGCTGATGCACTCAGCAGGATTCCTGAGTCAAACTGCAGGTTGCGCAATGCCAAGGACGTTCTGACGTTTCCTTGCAGAGTTGGTTACTCGGCATGCGCAGGCCAAGCTCTCCATCAGCATGTGGGTGTGCCTGACCCATATGTGCGTGCACTTCACGCTGTGGCAGAAACACCAAAGGGACCGACCTGGCGCTGCCTACAACAGACAACTGCTCGAGATATGTCTCTGCAGTTAGTCATCAAACACCTGCAGGCTGGAACGCCAAAGAAGCAATTGCCGCTGTCAATACAACCCTACAAGTCAGTCTGGGACACCCTCACTGTGGAGGACGGTTGTGTCACCAGAGAAGGCAGAATTGTGGCTCCTCAGGCGATGTGGCAAACGATTTTGCATCTTGCGCACATGGGTCACCCTGGGATTGACAGGATGAAGCGATTGCTCAGAACAACTTACTGGTGGCCGGGAATCGATTCACAAGCCACTCAGACGGTCAAGCTGTGTCAACCTTGTGAGCAAAGTTCCAAGTCTACTGCACGTGTCAAGCAACCAGTTCAAGAGCGACCAAGACCTACAACTCCTTGGACTGAGCTGGCTATCGACATCACTGGTCGGTTTGCCAATGCACCCAACGGCCGTGGATACCATACATGTACTAGGGGGGGGGGTTTGGGGGGGGGGGGTTAACCCCCTGCTGGAAAGGCCAAACCCCCCCTCACCCCCCCCCCCCGAGACAGGTTAAGGGACCCCTCCCCCTGACCAAAAATACAAGTACTAGTAGTGGCTCCAGTATTAACAAACTGGGTCAGAAATCACTAATTTTTAGCCTAAAATTCACTTGAAAAGCCTTTGGAAACCGAATTTGGCGTTTCCACTGCTGATATTTAAGAAAAAATCGGTGTTTTTGGAAGCTCTTTTTGTCATTTTTTGCTTGTTTTTAGCTTTAAAACGCTATTTGGCAGCTTAAAATAGCGATTTTTAGCGTCCTTACTGAGAAAAACGTGCTAAAAACGCATTTCTAGGCGTTTTGGAGCTTTTTGAAATTTGGGACCCCCCACCTGGGCGAAACCCCCCCTCGACCCCCCACCTGAGGGAAACCCCCCCCCCCTACCCCCCTCCCCCCAGGTCGGCCCGGAGCTGTTACATGTATGGTGGATACTGTGTTGTGCTCATCGATTACATGTCCAGCTTCCCTGAGACACTGTGGACTGAGGACATCACTAGTTCCACCACTATCAACTGGCTCAAGGACGTGTTCGCTCGCTATGGACACCCTTCGCAGATTTTGAGTGACAACGGTCCTCAATTCACCAGCTACGAGTTTGTCAACTACCTAGCCAGTCGTGGAATTCGCCACATGAGAATCACGCCCTACAGTCCTGAACGGAATGGACTGGTAGAACGATTCAATGGCACACTCAAGGGCATCATCGAGACTCTGCCTGCAGACCCTACTCGACAGCAATGGGACACAGTCATCTGCGATTTTTTGGGCAGTTATCGTGCTACCCCACTGGGTCAAGGCAAGAGTCCAGCAGAGCTGATGTTCAACCGTCAGGCTCGACTACCATTCCAGTTCGCAACACTGCCACCATCACAAGATGCTGTCACTCCTACCAAGACAACTCGTCCAAAGCCAGACACTCCCATTGATCGCAAGCTCATTGGCAAACTCCGATACCCTGGTCCTTATCGGAAGGGGGAGAAGGTGCGCGTGAAACGACCGGCTGTGCAAGTGCGCAAGGGTCAAACGCCATACACCAAGCCACTGATGGTCACGGAGGTCTTGGGCTACTGGACCTATCGGTTGGAAGATGGGCAGATTGTCAATGCAAGGCGCTGCAAAAGACACTACACTGCGCCAACCACAGAGGAAGATGACATGCTGTCAGCATTTGAGGATGAAGCGGCTGGAGGACGAATGCCACGGGCTCAAGGGCCTCCACAACAGCCAGCACCTCAGCCAGGAACACCGTACTTCACACCTCCGCAGCGGCGATACAACCTTAGAAACCGGCAGGACATTCAGCCTACCAGAAGACTAATTTATGATATCTGATATCGTCGCTCTGTCTAGTTTTGTTCTGTCGGTGCACCGCCTCTTCTCTGGAGGAGGGGGGTGGTGTCGTGTGAGTGAGTATACATACAACGTATGTATTGTATGATTGCACGTACGCGTTTCAGGCGTGATTCAAGTATTTACATACTATGGTGTTTTATAGAGGTGTCACCCCTCGGTTATATTAGATGTCTGCTATGACTGGCACGACCCGATACCGATCCACTCCCGGCCAGTCATTGTTGTTAAGCTGCCTGTTGATTATTGTTGCCGTGCGGTACCTTGCCGATAAACCGCATTTGTTGAGACAGCCTACCACTCGAGCCACAACAGGAACCCCCCTCCCGAGACGATTTTTCCGACTCCCCCCTCAGATTTTCCTGTTTCAGAGACTCAGATTTCAGCAAATTTTTGCGATTTTCTACAATTTCAGACACAAAAATTGCCAAAATCGCCCGTAAAACAGCACTTTTTAGCTGTTCAGCCAAAATTAGCGATTTTTTACGATTTTTAGCCGAAAATTGTGATTTTTTCGATTTTTGAGCGTTTTAAGTCGCTCCTAAACATACATTACATGGTCCTCAGCTCAGAAGGGGACGGTCAGCTCCATGCGTAGTTGCCGTGCGAAATACTCAAATTTTTGGCGCGAACTGCAAAATTTGGACGTTCGGCCACTGTGGTGGTACTATATGGTGACGGTAGCATAAGGTGCGAGTACCATAAACGGTGCCAGACTGTATTGTGTTTGTAAATAATTGTAATTGTTTGCAGAACAAAGCAGCGCCTGCCGTATCGTTCATCGAACTCAAAATTTTATCCAACCACGGTCATCCAGTCTACACCTGTCTCTATCGGTTCCGAGTGCACGGAAAGCGAGTATCACCTGCGTACGGTCGTCAGCCCTAATTCTGTGCAACTGCATACGCTGTATGGTGTTGTGTGTGCACTAGTCAATCAATAGCAGTGGAGCTTCCTAGATGAAAGGCCGACCTAGTATTGCAAATGCTAAAACCGTGTGGTTTCTGGCCTTCTGTGAGCGTTGCTTTTTGCGGGTTGCACAATGTATTGACGTCCAAACTATTGACTCCTCGGTGCACTCTTCTGGCACAAACTAACTTGCCTCGGGTCTTTTCTGTTGGTTTTGTACATGTCCTACTGTCTATGCTCTTTCTGTTCTGCTTGTTAGTGTATCTTCGCAAACGCTAGAGATACCAACTAGATACTACTTTTCGGTGTCTACTCTCGTTTCTGTTAATTGCACAGTTGCTGATGTCAATTTAAATTTTTTTGCAATCTAAAATTCTTTCAGATTTCAGTCATTCACAACTGTGCTTTTCTGCTCTTTTTCTTCTACTGGCGAGTCGAGCGTATTCATGTATGTAGTGCGTGACGATTGTAGCACGTAATCTACGTACGTACCGGTTATGCAATGTACGTGTATCTACGTATTAGACGGTAGTTTGGCGAATGAGTCACACTACTACGTGCTGCAAGTTGTTACCCATGTCAAGAATTTGTGCAATTTTTGTAACGGTGTTTCAAACTGTCTTTTCTGCAACCAGAATTTATGTCGTATATACTGCCAGTACAATGTGTATTGCGCTGTTTTTTCGGCGTTGTTGACAATGTAAATGTTCGTTGTTATGTAAATGTCTGGAAATGCGTGGTTTGCTTGAAAATTTGTTTTGTGATTAATTATAGTAAACATTAAATGCATTGTTCTTGCACGTGCAGCTTTTTCGGGTTTGATCCTTAGGAAATCTACTTGTTTGCGGTAACTACGGCTGTTAGTGGTAATGAAACGGTTTACTTCAAGCCACTGCCTGCAGTACTACCGCCGTATATGATTTCTGAGCCAGTTCTTGCCTATCATGGGTGAATCGTCCGCTAATACGTTTCTCTTCAAATACGTACTTTCGTGCGCTGCTGCTACTTTTGCGGAAACTGGTGCGTACTGTACATACAATACTGTGTACATTTCTTCTCTGATCGTTTTTGTTCTCTCCATTAAAACCAGTACTGATTTTATTCCTTAATTTCAGTTACGTATCCACTGGATTTGACGAAAACAAGACTGCAGATTCAAGGAGAACGAGCCGCTAAAGGGCAAATTCACGCTAACAGCAAAAGAGGAATGCTCAAAATTGGGCTCGGAATTGGTGAGTGTCACTACGTACAATGTACAATGTAGGCGTGGAAAGGTCTCAAGGAGTGTAGTGCTAACCCTTTTACTGTTCTTGTACAGTATGTGCGTATATTAAGAGTTATTCTCTGTACCGATCGAGCCTCAGATAATCAGGCCCACTAATTGAATCTTTGGCTTGGACAGCTTGGTCAGGTACACTAGACTAGACATATCGACGATTACTGAAATGCCTGAAAAGCAATCGCCGATTTGACGCTTCCATCCGAAACTATGCCTCATAATCGGCTCATTATGGCTAATTATGGGACCAAAATTTCCAATCTGAATTTCTGGTTTAACCAGAATTTAATTTAATTAATTAACCAGGTTTAATGTTTCTGCTATTTTTGCTCTTCCTTCGCTGTCTTCCCTACTAGCCGGCAAACATGATCGGTGTCAGTCTGGGCGGGTCTCAGTGGTAGCTGTCCCCGTTCCCGTATGTCCCAACACGTGTGGTTGCTATTGTAGCTTTAGGTGCTTAGGCAGCTCCAGTCGGTTCCCATTTACCTACTCGCTGTAACAGCTTTCGGTGGCCTGGGTTTGGCTTTGTGCCGACCACCAACTCTTTGCGGCAAGAAACTTACCTCAACCGAGTCGATGAACGCACGACCGCGCGCTCAGTGGCTTTGCGGCCTAAACCACTACACCAACTGTGCCGGTATGTACATGTACAGTATTGCTACGAGAATATGTATATGGATTCTGAGGCCACTATGTATTTAAAATACATATTTGAAAAAACATTGAATTTCTGATGAAATGATGCATTTGTAAGTCTCAGACTGCCATCCATGACATGAAATTTCTTAGATACACAAGTTTCTAAATTTGCTCAAGTGGTAGAAAAAACCACAGATTTAGCCTTTGAACTGACAGATATCATTTTTTTAACGAAAGTTTTTTATTGATTAATTTAAAATAAGATTAGTACAATGGTTAGTACATTACACAGTACAGTACATGGTTAACTAGATCCGCCCAGAGACTGACTCTCAATTATGTACATATGTACGTACAGTACATGTAAGTACTGTATATGCAATGATATCCAACCGGAGAACATTTTCTCTGACTGGACACCGACTTACGTACTCTACGTACATAAAACTGTTTCAGTGCGCGAAGAAGGTTTTCATAAATTATTTCAAGGAGTTACGCCAGCGGTTGTGAGACACTACGGTAAGCAAACCAGTTGTACACTGGCAGAAATTTGTCTGGATAGTGCCAATTGTCTTGTTCAGTGTACACCGGTGCTAGAATGGGTGTTTACGAACACTTGAGAGAACATGTCTTCAAGAAGGATGCTGATGGTGTTTTTGCTGCTTGGTGAGGCTTTCTTTCTACTTGCCACATACGACCTACACAGATGTTTGCCCATAAGAAAACCGCACCGATTTCTGTGTTGGAATCTCTGTGCTAAATTTGAGACGAGAAAATTTACTTTTCAAACTGAACGAAAGAGTTCCGACAACAACAAACGTTAATAAACGAACTTTACAGATTTAGGAAAGCGATGAGTTGTGGTATTTTGGGCGGTGCCATTGCTCAATTCTTGGCTTCACCGACAGATCTGATAAAGGTACAAATGCAGATGGAAGGACGACGCAGGCTGGAAGGATTACCTCCACGGTATTGACGCCTTTTGTTATGATTGGCCGAGAGTGCTTTACATGTGGGCGGAGCTTATCAGAATATCTGTGAAAGGGCGTGGCCAAAGTACGACAGTCCGACTCACGCAGTACTAAGCTCAAACGTGTCAGCGATGTTTTATTTTCCTTTTGCATACGTACATAAACATTGAGTATTGTATACATCTACATATCTCCAGCTTATACATAATTGCAGTGTACGAAACATGTGGCACGCATTTCGCACGGTGCTTGCGCAGGGAGGTGTGCCAGGTCTGTGGAAAGGTTGGGTGCCAAACGTTCAGCGTGCAGCTCTAGTCAATATGGCAGGTGCGTTTCGGGCAGGTGATTAGAGTTTGCGTGGTAAGCCAAGTTCTCAGGTTGCAGACTTGGCCACCTACGATAAAGTGAAGCACTTTCTGTTGAGACGTACTGCAATGCAGGACGACTACGTAACTCATGCCGCCTCTAGCGGTTGCTCAGGTTTGGCCGCTGCTGTCACGTCGACCCCTGCTGACGTGGTAAAAACGCGTATCATGAATCAGCCGATGGACACCACTGGGAGGTACTATTCTTCGGTGTAACGTCGGACCAGTCTCTTTTTGACTTGTTGCCCAATCTTTGTTGAATGCGGCCGTCTGTGAGAGTGGCACTTTTGGCAGTTGGAATTAAACGAAATTTGATACGTTATGAGAGAATATTGGTGATAAGATTATGCTTGAGAGGGGCGGAGAAGCGGCGCGGCTTTCCCATGAAAAGCTGATGAAGCCGTTTGATTAGCAGCAGTTATGCACTCCAATTTATTTGATGTTATTGCCGTTTTTTACTGCCGAATGTTGAATAGCCCACCCGCATTACAGAACAAACTCTCACTTTGGCAAAGTTTCGCTGCTTTTTAGGGGTGTTCTTTATAAAGGCTCAGTGGACTGTTTGCTGAAAACAGTGAGAAGGGAAGGATTGCTCGCGCTCTACAAAGGATTTGTGCCAATCTGGGCGCGCATGGCTCCCTGGTCGCTGACGTTCTGGGTGTCCTACGAGAAAATCCGCTGGTTTACCGGCGCACCGAGCTTTTGACACACGCAGGCAGGGCGGTTGTGATCTTTAAAATACAGTACGTTAGACAACATCGTTTAGCGTTTACAAGCGTTTTGAATCGAGCGTGCTAGTTTTTTGGTGTCAAATAAAAGCGCCAAACCAGACACGGACGCCCGTTCTAGAAAGGGGCGCAAGTTGTTTTAAGACGACAAGGCGAGCGCGATCAGTTTGCGCCAGTCTGGTGCAGAGGTCGTTGGAGGGCTGAGGGAGGCGTGGCTTAACGCTTGACTGTGTTGGTTCTACAACGACTGCGTATTGATCGGCTAGCCAGCACCGAGAGGCAGCCTGGGCCAATTTGTTGTGCGTTCACGTTCAGGCATCAGCTTGTTGCTGTAGCTGTGTATAAATTCTATTGTTTTCACTATGACCTTAATAGGCTGTCTGTGCAGGAGTGCTCTGCCGGCTGAGGCCACTACTGTACGTCGTTGACGGGCCACCGTAAGTGATTGGGAGCTGTCAATCAGCTGCATTTGATTTCCTCAATCGCCGGTGGTGACGCTCTGTGTCTAGGATGCGTTGACGTTGCGTCGGCCCGATGCTGCAGGGCCCGGTCGCCCCGGAACTACGCTCCTTCCGCTCGTTGAGTCGTGTGCAGCAAGCCTCCTTCCGTCGACAGTCGGTGTGTCCGGGGTTCCGACGACCCAGTTCTACCCAGCTCAGCCCCACCGCCAGCAACTCTGCCCTCCTCCACACTGCCCGCACGTCCGTGCCTTGCAGCGGCACCGACGGCGGGCCGGGCGGCGACGATTCGGCGCCCAGTCGTCCCAAGACCGTCTCTCTGTCACTGGAGACCAGTCCCATCTCTCCCTGGTCGTTGGATCTGGAAGCAGGAGAGACGATCGAGGAGGAGGACGAGGAGGAAGCTCTGCCCTGGCCGGGGTTCCAGGAAAAGGCCTTCTGCTTCGCTCAGAGCACGCCCCCGCGCAGCTGGTGTCTGCGGGTGGTCAACGAACCATATCCTTTCTTTCAACTTTTACCTTTGGCCCATTTGAGCGAGAGTAGCTGGCTGCGTCGGGCGTGCCAAAAATTGACTTGCTGACAGCGCCATTTTTTAGTCTAGTGCCTTTTGGTGCGGGCGGTGAGGCGGTCGGGGTGTGGGCTTGTTTGGGGGCTGGCCACTGGGATGCAATAAAGATCATTAGAGCAGCGGCGTCTAAGTTGGCGCGAATCGACGGACCGGCTGACTGGCCGATAATCGGCGCGCCCCACGTCCATTTCTAATTGACTTTTGTTTTGGAAATTGGCCCCGGCAGGCAAATGCAGTTTACGACTTGCTACAAGTGACTTAACGATCGCAGCCCCATTTCGCACCCGCACCCGCCACAGCCGTGACCACAGCCGGGAGGGGCTGTTTTTTGACTGGCCATAGCTACCAACAGTTGCTGGTGTTGTAGTAGCTCTGGAATGGCAACATCAATCAACACTGCGCTGCCGTCTCCCCTGGCCTCCATAATTGCAATTGCACCGCTGTTTTGCTCTACCACCTAGACACAACAGGCTGCATTATTATTTAGATAAAACGCCTGCAATTCGATTATTTAACTCTTGGGGCGATTGCGCCGCTCATGGCAACAGCCCTGGCATAATGCGCCATTAGCATGGCCGGCGGCCACGATCTGGCAGTCAGCAGGTCGGTCGGATAAGCTGCGTTAAATTAGCCAATCCAATTAATTAGGACACTGTCGGCACGCGAGATGGGCCGCCCGACGCAGCCGAGCGTGCGAGCGCGTCGCCAGAGAGGAGCGATCAATTAAGCTAGAAACACAGCCATTAGCTTCTGCTTGACTTAGACAGATCAGCAGCTGAGGTGTTAGGTGTAGGTGGTAGTGCAGGCCCAAAGTTCAATTAGCATGGCACACAGGCACCAATCAATATTCCTTAACGGCTGTATTTGGTTTCACGTGGTTCGACAGACTGACCATGATGGTGATTCTGATCAACTGTTTCACTCTGGGAATGTACAAACCCTGCGAGGACAACCAGAGCTGCACCTCCGTCAGGTGTCGCACGCTGGCTGTGGTCGACCACGTTATTTTCGGATATTTCGCTGTCGAAATGGTCAGTTGCCTTTTCGCTCTTTCCACCTTTCTGCTTCAACATAACTTTCTGCTCAAAATCAAATCTCTCCTTTGGTAGCCTGATTTTGAATCGGTTAATAATGCCTTTGCTAGCTTAGGTATGTACGGATGCGTCTGTTGAGCTAGGAACGTCTATTTGACTTGGTTGAAAGGGAAGCTTATCTAGTGGTGTTAGCAGGGAGGACCACCAACTAGCTTCTCAATCGACAATTTAGGCAGTGCGTAAAATGGCCACAACGCGCTAATACGTAGCTCCGTTAATGCTTTCATCCGAGGGGCCATTCAGTGCGGTTGCCTAAGCAGAGGCACGTAGAGGTTCTGATTTCAGTGCATCAAGATGTTTGCGTTCGGTGTGATCGGGCAGGCGGCGTATCTGTCGGATACATGGAACCGACTGGACTGTTTTATTGTGATTGCCGGGTGAGTCCTATTATTTTAATAACACACCGCTTGGGGTTTGTAAGCTCGCGGCTGGCTAATTTGCAAGGTCGGGCAAATGCGTCATAGGCACCCATTTGGATGTTAGCAAGCACAAAAGCACAATAAAGGGCACGTTAAGTCAGCAGAAAAGGAGTAATTGGAGTTTTTGTGTTTGGCTGCTGCCAGCCGGCCGTGATGTCTGGCACCAATTTAGAACGTGTCCTCGGAATGCACATCTAGTGATCGCTATCTCGTGTCGTCGTTGTTGTACGGGCCCACCAACCGACTGTTAGCTCGTCACGCAGGTGTATGCCGCGCTAAGCAGCTATTTGTTATAGGCATTGTGCTGAGTCCAAGGCAGAGTTGAATAATTTAAAGCAATTGGAAACCTTGCATTGCATAGCTAGCACCAGTCCAACAGCACACGTACGTACGGGGGTATTGTGTAGCGCAAAGCCCAAATTGCTGGCTCGGACCGTTTGTCAGAGAGCTATTTGGGTTTACGGCACACTTGAGTGCATGCATAGCTTACCTACTGGACGTGCTACTCAGCCCAAGCGCATTTTCAGTCTGCCCTGTCTTTTTATAGTCTATTGATTAAATTCGCATCACTAATGTATAAGTTGGCGATTTATGGGCTGGTGGGGGAGGCGTTTGATTAGTGTGGCACCGGGCAACAAGTCAGGTCTGTTTCAGGTTCGCCGAGTACCTTCTGCAGAACTACATGGACGGCGGCCTCAACCTCACCGCCATCCGCACCATCAGAGTGCTGCGTCCGCTGCGCGCCGTCAACCGCATTCCGTCCATGCGCATTTTGGGTGAGCTTTACGATGCTCTGCCGCGCTCTAATCCGGGCGTCCTATTTGATTGGCGCCACTCATCAAAAGTCAATCTAAGTAATGTGCACCGGGACCTCGCATCCGCAAGGGAACCAGTTGCCGCGCCGATCGCTGCGCTCCAAATGACTGCACACTGACTTTTTTCCAGCCTTTCTAATTGCTCCGTGCTGCCAACACCAGCACAGACGCTTCTCCCCGCTTTTCAGACTCATCCACTCTCCACATTCACCTCCATCGGGCTGGCACGGTACCAGTACCACGTAGGGGAACATCTACCTCACTGATACTGACTTTACTCTATGGCAGACGTTCACACACCTCTCAGGGGCTCTATACAAAAATATCGCGTGCTTAAATTCTGTATAAAACAGCCTATTTTTACAAAAAAGTTGACAAATTGGACTAACCACTTTAACCCCCTCAAGATTTCTAAATCCAACCCCTCAGTCGAAATGCTGCGTAGTCAACCAATCGGGTGGATTGAAGTGATACAGTTCTGTGCAAGAGAAAGCAAGTGTTGCGTTGCAGTCAATCTGCTGCTGGACACGCTGCCTATGCTGGGCAATGTGCTGTTGCTCTGCTTTTTCGTCTTCTTCATCTTCGGCATCGTCGGTGTGCAGTTGTGGAACGGACTGCTGCGTAACCGGTGCTCCATCGAGCTGCCAACCACCAACTTCAGCGGGTTCAACACCAGCGGCATCACTCTCAACCGGTACTACATTCCCGAAGACACTTCGATGGAGTACATCTGCAGCCAGCCGAACGACGCCGGCATGCACAAGTGCCGCGACTTGCCGCCCACCGTTCACAACGGCCACAAGTCAGCGCTCCTCCTACTGTCTGCTTAGGCTTAGGCCACTGTCAGTTTAGATGTACGGGGGCGTTAGAGAACTACACGGTGCCTGGCGTGGGAGCGTATGAACCGCGCAACGATTCGTGTATAGATTGGAACCAGTACTACACCAACTGTACGGTGATGGAGCGCAACCCGTTCCAGGGCTCAATCAGCTTTGACAACATCGGTTTCGCCTGGGTAGCCATTTTTTTGGTAGGTCTGCCTGTCGGTTGCCGTTGCGCTAAAGCAAAGTGACAGAGTGTTTCAGGTAATCAGTCTGGAAGGCTGGACCGACATAATGTATTACATACAGGATGCACATTCCTTCTGGAACTGGATGTATTTCGTCATCCTCATTGTTGTAAGTTTTAAAGCACCTTTGCCAGATGTGCGCTGGCTAAAATTGCCGGCCGCTTTTTGAGCCACTTCCGTCTCTATTGGCTGAGTTGTTGGGTTGCCAGCAATTCGTTCAAATGATGGCTTCAATTGGCCCTACTACGCCGAACGCTCCAAAAAAGCCGATTCAACTTTGCCCGCGGCTGTGCTTTGCATGAATCAATCGATGCTCCGTCTCTCTACATTCCTGATCCCCAGAGACCTCCACTTGACTACGAGAGACCGAGATAAACACGCGCGCAGCGCTGTGTAAACATTTACCAGTAATTCTCCAATCGCTGCTACAGTTTAAAGGTCGCGTCTTTCTACCGTACCCTTTTGCTTGCATACCCACTTGCATACTGTAGCAGCGGGGTTGAAGAACTATGCAGGTCGAATGCAGCGCACGCAAGTACATAGTGTCTAAGAACTACTGTACGTAGCATAATTGCGTTTGAGTGTAAACTGTAAAAGGTACAGGTCAGTAAGTGACAGCAGAGAATTAGGCATCGTCAGATTGGCCTACTGTCATATTCCGTACTGTACAGATTAACTATAACTGCTTTCTGGCAGCTAATGGTGGGGCTGGAGGTGTATGTTTAATGAGTGTTGTTTAGATTGGTGCTTTCTTCATGATCAACCTATGTTTGGTTGTGATAGCGACGCAGTTCGCCGAGACGAAGCGTAGGGAGACGGAGCGGATGCTGGCCGAGCGGGCCAGGTACCAGTCTTCCAGCACTTTATGTGGGTTTTGTCTTGGCTCTCTCAGCGCATGTAAAACGCTGGTGCGTGTTTCTTTCAGCAACGAGCGAACAAGAAGGCGGGGGTTCGGACGGCGTCTACGCTGCCATTGTCAAATATATTGCTCATTTGGGACGAAGGGCCAAACGAAAAGCCGTACAAGTGAGACTTCGTACCACCCGTCTGCTCAAACTTTTACTAAAACGTTCTTGCATAATTCTTTCCTTTGCAGTCTACAGTAGTTAGTAGTACGATTGCTGTTTGAATTATGACCATTGCAGGTAGTGTCGCTGATCCGCAAACGGAACCTGGAGAGGGAGGAGGAGGTGGAGGAGGAGGGCAATGAAGTCGGTGCTTTAGAGCAAACTGCTCAAAACAGTCAGGCAGAAACTGCCACTGCAACAGAATCAAAACCTCATCGCAAAAAGCGCAAGAAGAAGCGGAAGCGTCGCAAACAATCAAAAGCGTCTAAGGACCCCTCTTATTTGGCCCCGCTCAGTCCTACTGCTGTGACCATCTCTGAAGCTTCGCTTTCTCCAGACCTGGATTCGAACAGACAAAGGTACGTACTTATCTTTCAGGAAAAACCGTCTGCCGCATTCCTACGCTTTTTGGGCTGTTTATTTGTGCATCACAGAGCCCAAAGGTGTGGCGCAATGGTGCAGTTGAATTGCCTTAAACGATCTACGCTGCAGAAAGCTGTGCATTACAGGTTTCACTCCATGGTTACGGTAGGCGAGGAGCCAATGCAACGCCCGGGTGCACTGAATTTGCTCAATCTAAACCGTCCCAATACTTCGGCCTCAGTGGGTACCAATCGGTCGCGCGAGTCTTCAATCAGTTACTATTTCTCGGCTTCTGAGGATCCCCCGGCCGCCGACGGCAGCAGACGCAGCAGTTACCGGAACCCGTCGGCTGCTGCCATGGCCGCCGGCACACCGAGACCCTCGATCTGCTCTGCCACCACCACCGGCACGGCAACCACCAGCGACCAGGACACCAGCACTGTGCTCAACAGCCAAACGCACTCCAAACTGGCCCCCGCCATTTCTCTGCAAGAGCGGAAGGCCAACCAGAGTGACAGCGACTCGTCGCTGAGCAGTGAGGAGGAGGAGGAGAGCTTGACTGGCACGGACGACGAGTGCTCTGAGAGTGAACTGGAATCGGAGACCGACAGTCAGTCGGAAACCGACGACAGAACCGAAACAGAGCCTGTCACCGCCGCCGATAACACTGTTGAGCTTTTACGCAAGGTCCGTACACACTTAGCTATTGATCAACCTTGCTGGTTTATCATGGATTATTTTGATTTTTCTAGTTTTGACTGGGTTAGAGTTGGCCTGGCTGAGGGATGCCTAGTGTTTAATCTGATTACGTGCGCTTCAGTTAGGTTTTGCGATTCTTGTTTTGTGCTGCCAGGCGCTGTGTACATATTTACATCAGTAAGTACTATCGACCAAATCGCTATATCGTCATTTGTTGGTGAATTTTGTCAAAATTTTAACGTTTTTTAAAAGAAACGCTTGATTTTGTGGGCCAAAAACTGAGCAACGTGAATTTTTGCCTGACTCACTCTGGTCTGAGTTTAGACCAAAAGCGAGTGGTCGGAGGAGGAGGAGGCGGAGCCCGAGCTGACGGCCATTGGTCGTTTCCGTCGGCGAGTGAAGGAGTTCGTGGACGGAGACCATTTCACGCGCGGCATTCTGGTGGCCATTTTGGTCAACACACTATCGATGGGCGTCGAGTACCACAATCAGGTGCGTCGGTCGGCAGTGCGAGCGCAGTTAATCAGAAGCGGCCGGGCGATTGTTGTTTGTTGGCAGTCTCAGAGCGCCAGCTGTTGGCTGAGTGATTTGGCTTAGGTGTGGTCTGGCTGGTCGGTCGGTCGGTGCGGTGCGCTACTGAACTGACGCATAGATTTAGTGGCAGTTGGGTTAGCCGTGCGACAAATTGCATTGAACGTTCACACAGACGCACACTTCCACAACGACAAGCAGCTGAGGGGGCGGGCACGTATGTAGCTGGCAACCGATCAAGTGATTTTGCTTTCAGCCTCAAACACTCACCATGATACTGGAGTACAGCAACTTCTTCTTTTCCGCTCTGTTCGGGCTGGAAATGCTTCTCAAAGTGATCGCCGAAGGCCCGTTCGGATATCTGAGCGACGGTTTCAATGTATTTGACGGCAGCATCGTGGTTCTAAGGTACCAGCTCTCTTTCCTTTCCTGTATTCTGTTAAAATTGCCTTTAGAAAACTCAGCTTCCTTAACTTAAGTCTAGGCCTTAGTTCAGGCTAAGTTTAAACTTTGAAACTAGGCTTGCAGCATACGTGCCAGGTAGTTGAGTTTCTGAAAAAGCGTAGCCAAACAAAGGCTGGTTTGTAGTGCGACAGTGCGTGCATAATAGCTTTGTGGGCGGTGGCAGATAAGATCTGTGTTCTTCCTCCTGGGCCAAGTTGTACACGATCGAAAGCTTTGGAGACCCGACTTCTTATTGACCGGGCCATGGGCGCATGGCATTATTATGGCAGCGCTAAGCGGCGCCGAAAAAAATCACAGCAGCCGCGCATTTTGCCCGCTCAGTTCCCGCAGGAACTACTTGTTGGACGGCAAAAAAATGCAGAACGATTTGAAACAAAATTGAGCATTATTGGCCCAGACCGATCGATTCCCCTTGCAAATCGGTCAGGGCCCAGCTCTGCTCTGCTCTGCTCCGCTGTCAGCTATACCGACTTCAACCTCGCTATTGTTTATGCACTCTCAAACCCGCCCACGCATTGTGTTTTTAAATAAGTACGCGTATTTTTTGCCAAAGGAATCTGACTGCACTGCAGACAAACAACAGATTTTTAATGTCTGTTTATTAGGTCGTATACAGTCAGGCGCTTAGCGGCCTATGGTAGGGATGGGCAAGGTACGTCTGGCTGCCGTTTAGAAAATACAAAAATACGGCCAAAATACGGTCCGAAAACGGTTTTCGCAACTTCAAGCGTAAATTCTTTTTTGTGTTCGGTTATTGATTGGAGGAAGTGATGTATTTATATGAAACAGAGTATGAGCTATCGAATAAGATACATTCTGAACCATAATTCAGCCGTTAAAGGGAATTTTTCTCTCGAAAACTGAATTCGCCGTTTTCCACGGTTCAGTTGAAAGAAGAGTTGATTCAAATTGATTTCAATCGGATTTGAAATCAGCGTAACTTGTTACCTATATAGCACCACTCTTTTTCTTAGCGCAGTTTGACACGGTCCCCGCAAATTG
The DNA here is from genome assembly GCA_030248155.1 of Sabatieria punctata. Classification (NCBI taxonomy): domain Eukaryota; kingdom Metazoa; phylum Nematoda; class Chromadorea; order Araeolaimida; family Comesomatidae; genus Sabatieria; species Sabatieria punctata. The sequence continues at coordinate 73,592 of JASANB010006242.1, forward strand.
GATTCTTTCTTAACTACTGAAAATCGGCTTTTTCGTGGATTTTTTCAAGCCCGAGTGAAGTTTCTGTCAGAAAGAGATGAGCGTAGAAGATCTAAGAATTACTGATCAAGTGAAAGCTGCTGCTCTTTGCAGTATCGTGGAGATCGTGCAGGGCGGCGGCGGCGGTCTGTCAGTGTTGCGCACGTTCCGACTGCTGCGGATTCTGAAGTTGGTGCGTTTCATGCCGGCGCTGCGGTACCAGCTGGTGGTGATGCTGCGCACGATGGACAACGTCACCGTCTTCTTCGGTCTGCTGGTTCTCTTCATCTTCATCTTCAGGTGAGCGGGAGAGAGAGAGAGAGAGGGTGAGGATGTCCCGCACGCGCTTTTCCGCACGCACCGACCGCACTGGCTTGACTACTGCCAGCAGACTAACCCGCCTCTCTCTGCTCACTGGTCTAGTTTCTAGTCTACATAGCACCGTGCCTTCGGGGAGAGCTTGAGTGGAGCTGCTGCGCTGGGCTCTATGATTGCTTGTTGGTCTGACACGCTCTTTCCTTTTGTTCTAAAGTCAATCGGCCGTTGACGGCCACTTTGTAGCATTCTTGGCATGAACTTGTTCGGATGCAAATTCTGTACGGTCGAGGAGGGGATCTGGGGCGAGCAAGTGCGCCGGTGCGAGCGCAAAAACTTCGACTCCCTGCTCTGGGCGCTGATCACGGTCTTCCAGGTAGGCAACGACGCACCATCTGCCTCTCGGCTTGCTCTCACTCTGTTTGCATGCCTTTCCGTCACTTCTGCACGATCTCTGCTGCATGCAGACCTGCATAGCTTAGCTAGTCTACTCCGCTCCTAGGCCCCATTCCCGCTGGCGCAGCATTATAGACACTGTATAGAGCGATTGGTTGGTTGGTGTCTTTCTGTATGTCGGGCGGCCCGGTCCTCTAGCGCTGCTGTTTCTGTAGCTTACTGGGAATGGTCCTGTTCGGCGGCAAGTTCTGCAACCAGCCAGACGGCACTCGCTGCACCTGCGCCGACCTACTCAACAAGGAGAACGTCACTTGCCGCTGCAACCGGAAAAATTTTGACACCTTTGTGCAGGCGTCTTTGACGGTTTTCCAGGTATTCAGTGTATTCTTTATTTTTTGTCCCTGTACTCTGTATGTAGTTGCCTTTCGGTTCGTCTTCTTGCTTCTGTTCTGGATTGCCCGTCTCAATCGCTCTACTACCTACGTACAGTACATGTCTTTCTTTGTCAATTTTTTGTTCAGTACAGGCGCTTTTGACAGACTCATCGCTGTCTGTGGATTCCTGTTTCTGCTCATTCAGTCTGCTCTTTCCCCTTCAACTTAAGATCAAATTTTGCTACTTGGCAAAGCTCTTTCTTACTAACAGTGTATGAGATGCTAACAGAGATAGGGCTATTGCATACAAAATGTTGCATAGAGTTTTTTGAGCTTACACAAACGGTTCGTTCTCAAGTATTTCTCGATCCAAAGTTTTTAGAGTTTGTTATAGCAAATTGCTATATGCCACGCGGGTTTCGTGCGAAAATACCTCCAGCAAGCATTAAGTATGCAATTCAAATTCAATTCAAGTTTTTCCATCGTAATTCAAAGAATTCTCTGACATAGGGCCTTGATATACTGAGTTGGGTTAGGGTTGGAAATCCCGGAAGTAATTAAATCACATGTTAATCGAAGCACTAATAGTGAGTAAAATTATTTCTAAATCCTGTGCAGCTTCACCACTTAGACTGAGCGCTTTTTGCGTTTTCGAGAAATTCTATATTTTCAAAATCATTATTTTTTTGCTTCCTAAGAAAACCTGGATTTAGGCAAGAATTTAGAGTTCCGACGTTTTGCTGTCATTTCAGATCTAAAGTTTTCTAAATTCCTGTAGAACGTGCCCATTTTCAGTTTTTCGATCACAGGATACTTCCTGGGCGCTAGTTTCGCACCAAACTCGTGCAGTCTGTATTCACCCAATTTGATGAGAAACCCGGGAAATTATAAGGAATGCATGAGGACGAGAACGAGCTATTTGAGTGAGTCCTCAAAAGTCAGGAAAGTACAGGGTGTCCCACATTTGCTCGTTAGCGGCGCGCCACTGTGTGAACGGAATTCAACCAAATTTCACACAAATATAGTGCCAAGCGCAAGTTTGTAGCTCTTTTTTAAGTTTGTGAGAACTCGTTAGCTGCGATCACGGGCAGACTTAAGCACAATTTGAGCTCTGTCAGTTTTTCAAAGTTGACCTATTCTTAAAGTTTGTAGCTCTTTTTAGAGTTTGTCAGAACTGGTTAGCTGCGATCACGGGCAGACTAAGCACAATTTGAGCTCTCTCTGGCAGTTGAGGATATGCAGGCTTGTCTAGAATTTAGGCGGCAATGGCAGTGTTTCAAAGTTGACCTATTCTTAAACTTTACTTTATAGCAATGCTATAGTTTAGATGCCTGTAAATTTTCAACTCTGTCTGTTGCTTAAAAGGTCAGTTTTACTTAGCTAAAGACATTCTGAGCGATTTCGCTGATTTTCAAGCCTAAACTGGATTTGCAATGCGAGTCCAGCAGCTAACGTGATAAGGAAAGATAAAGATACGCGGAAATGGCTAAAACGCGAGCGCTTCAGTTCTGCAAGCCATAAGGCAGAGAAGTCGACTCGGCCTCGCTGCAGTTTCACGTGGCACAGTTTGTCAAGCACTGAAAACTGCTGCTTTCTGTGCTACCTTATCGACTACGGCTGTTGCAATCGCTCAACGAAGACGGTCACGATCGTCTCGTGGCATTTGCAGTGGATTCTGGAACAGAAAGATACGCGAACAGCTTTCACATCGAATCCTTTGATCTTATGTAGTTCAATTCAAGCTGAGTGGATGGGCCAATACTAAAATCACTGATTTCACGTTTTATTGAATAAACGCTAATGTTTTTCAATGGATATTGCCCTAAATTGGCAAGTTACCGGTGGTACTATACAGTATTTGCGTGAAATTTGATTGAATTCCATTCGCATAGACGCGCGCCGCTAGGGATTAAACGTGGAGCACTTAGGATGAGACACGCTGTAATCGAAAAACAAAATTCGAGGATGCCACCTTCGTACCTGTAGTTTGGACTGTATGAGGCTTACAAATCGAATTTTCACTGACGGCATACGTACATACGTATGTACACTCTTGGTATGTACTATGTGCTAGTTTGGGTCGTCTGGGGGTTCTGTTCCACTGCTTTTATCTGGTTTTCAGTTGCTTTGTTGTTGTGTGTACAAAGCACGTAGTACATACGTAGGTACGTACGTATTTTGCCGACTTGTGTGGTGTTTGGCAGTCGTCGTGGTGCGTGTGGGTAATCAGTGGTGCTGTACGTGGTGGTGGCAATTTCGTATTTTCCGTTCGTTTCGGTGACACCAAACAAACTCTGTGAACCGGCACATACTGTAGTACTTAGCTTTGTTTCCTTTGGTAACTTTACCTACCGTACTACTTTGTTACCGCCCCAGATTGCTTTTCTTTCTCATCATCAGGTTGGTAACTTAGTTGGTCCTTCGTGGACCTCAGTCTTTTTCACTTGTGCGAAGTTGTTGAGAGTTCAGCAGCATATAAAGACGTTAGGCTGTTGCTACGTGCGTACAAGTACCTGCTGTACATACGTACCGTGTAATTGCGTCCCTGCGCAAAATCCTTCGTCGTTTGTTCTAAGCAACCGGCCGGTAGTGACAGTGTGTGCTGCGCAAGTATGTTTGTTTGGTGTGTTTTGTAAATGTTTGAATTGAATGTTTTCACACTATTCAACGGTTGGGCTAGGACTTGATTGAATGACGTTGTCATGAAAATCACCTGCGCTGTAACGTAATAGTCAACTTTTTGTTTAACCACTCAGCCTTTACTCAGTTTTGAAAGTTACCTTCAATTAATGTCCGTGCCTCCGAGTATTTTCGACTTATTTTTCAATTTTGCAATTTTGTAACTTGAATTTTCTGTAGACGGAGACAGCTTTCTTTCGGACACTGTATACAATGTACATATAAAGGAGGTGAAGGTGTTGTTAGCAGATGTATTTAAACCAAAAGGTGATTTTCTTTGTAAACCAGCCCTTTTCTGACAGATGTGGTGGTTTTCTCAGCAGACAATAGAATCTGAAACGAAAGTAATGAGCTTTACTCAAAAGTGGCTCAGAAATTAAACTAGTTCAGATCGGTTGTCACCAGTACACCAATAAATTGTTGACTAATCTCATCAATAGTTTGCTCTTAGTGCATATATACAATTATACTGATCTAAAGTATAATCGAAATTAATCGTTTCAACGTGTAACAGAGGCTATCTGCCGAGTTTGGGAGTCGAGTACAATATGTACTAAAAATCACTCGAAAGTCAACCGGTATTTTCGGCTAAAAGGCGCTAATTTGGGCTAAAATCGCTGTTTTATAGGCGATCCAGCAATTACAGGGTCTAAACGCGTGAAAAATTGCAAAAAATGGTCCAACAATTTCTTCCAAACAATCGGAGGGTGGGTGGAAAAATCATCTCGGGGTGGGGGGAAGGGCTCCGGGTCCAAGAAGTCTGGCCGTGGTCCGTAGGTCGACACCCAGACAACCTGTTACATGTGTGATTAATCGTCTGGTGCTTTTCTCAAACAGTCCGTTGTGTCAGCGTTTAATCTTTTTGTATAATGTACTGTATGTACAGTAACTACCGATTTTGAACGAGTCTGTCGATGTAGCATTTTAACTGTCTTAGAATCAATCAGTCAAGTGGTCTGGTCCAACCGTGTGATGATGTTTGTATTGTGTGTCTGATCGTAGTTGTCTGCAGATTCTAACCCAAGAAGACTGGAACATGGTATTGTTTAATGGAATGGCGCAGACATCTCCCTGGGCCGCTCTCTATTTTGTGCTGCTGATGACGTTCGGAAACTATGTGCTATTTAACCTGCTGGTCGCTATTCTGGTTGAAGGCTTTCAGGAGAGCAAGGAGGAAGAACGCAGACAACAAGTACGTGACCGGTTTTGCTAAATTCTAATTACCCTAGTATCTTATGTGCCACCGCTACCAAATATCTAATCAGCTTTCATGCCGCTTATGCTACCGGCACCCGCAGGTGAGGTGCCATGATTGGTGGCGTATGTGCCTGACTAATAAAAGACGGAACTAATGCAGTCTGGCACTTAACGCCGTTTATGGTACTGGCACCAACTATGGTACCGCTACCTAGGCTAGTGGCATCTTATTGTACCAACACGTTCGGGGACTGTACTGGTACCATATATGGTACACGCACCAACAAGTATATTGTAGTACCACTACCCATGGCCATGGGTGCCTTTATAATATATGGTACCACTACCATTCATATAATATGGTACGAAATCTGAACGGAGTGGTACCATATTATGGCACCGGTTTAGGTACCAATACCAAGCTAATGGTACCATACACTGTATGGTGCCACTAGCCTAGGTACCGGTACCATACCATATATGGTGCCAGTACCATAAACGGCCTTAAATGCCTGACTGTAATGTCCATACATGTAACAGGTCATCTGCCGAAGGGGGAGGTGGTTGGGGGGGATCTGGCGCCGGTCGGGGGGGGGTGCGAGCCGAAATTTTGGGAGGGGGTTGGGCACTAAAAAGGCTCAAAAATCGGAATTTTTCGGCTAAAAATCGCTAATTTGGGCTGAAATACCGCTAAAAGTGCTGTTTTACAGGCGATTTTGACAATTTTTGTGTCTTTAGGAAGCGTTTCAGGCGTTGAGAGTGTAAATTTGCGGAACTCTTTCAGGAGGAGGAGGCAGTGCACCAGCAAGAGGAGGACGATATTATGCGAAAGCGAGAGGAAGAGCTGCTTCTGTTCAAAACACCCAGTCAGAACTACTTGCCGTCGGTGGGCGCCGACGCGGGCGGCAGTCGTCTGGAGGACGGTCGCGACGTCTGCACCTGCCACATCAGCCAGAACGTGTTCGATAAGAACCGCATTCTCTCCCTGCCCACAGTTCTGGTGCCCTACACCGGCTCCTCCATCGGCAACCGATCTCAGGCCGGCAGTCAGCGCGGCTCTCTGCGAGGCAGTTACGTAGCCATCAATCCCTCTGCCACTCCTCCTCACATCACACACACCATGGCCACTCCTCAGGCCTCTCCTCTTATGCTACCTAGAGGCTCCCCCGCCGCCCTCAAACCTCCCGGCGATCAAGTGCCGCGAAGAAATTCGTCTGATTCGGTTAGTCTTTCTATAGATCCACATCCATCTCATCCGTCTAATTGGGACTGGCATTTGAATCGGCGGGCGTGTTTAACTGACGTGTAAGGAAGAAATTCTGGAATACTGAAAATCGCATAAAAACCCTAGTTTAATATTGATAATAGCAAAATATTTGCTGTTTTATAGTCAATTTTAGTGTCTGAAATTGTAAAAAATAACAAATTGGTGCAGAAATAATAGCTGTTTTATAGTCAATTTTAGTGTTACGGAGGAAAACCGTCTGAAGATGGAAATAGACATTTGCTTTAGACCCCTGTACGGTGGGCACTTCGAGCTGGGAATGGTTCAGTACTTAGTGCAACTGACTGTTGTTCCTGTATTTGTACTCCTTGCTTTCACATAGGGTTATATTGATTTAGCCTAAGGATGTATTCATACTCGTGTAGAAAAAATCGTCCGGCAACTTTTCTGTATGGGGACACGTTTGTAATATACGCGCCAACACGCCGCGCGACATCTTCCAGGCCTTGTTTCAGGCGGAAAATGTCACGCGGCGTCTTGGTGCGTATGTTAACAACGTGTCGCCCTACAGGAAAGTCGCCTGGCAATTTTTTTCTGCACGAGTAGAAATACACCTTTATTGTTGGATGTGGCTGTTTTGGATGGATTCAGTCTGTATCAGATGACGTACAGTAGTATCTGTCCTGTTTTCAGATGTCCTCGCGTTCTTGGTTGTCGACACAGTCGCAGCCTCCGGCGTCTGCGAACGGGTCGGGTCATTTACTGGCCATTCCCAATCCTCACTTCGTCAACGCTCTTCCACCTCCTGCCACCTCCAGTGATAAGCCCAGTACGCCCAGGTATGCACTCTTCTGATTGAGTCTTTGATTCTGTCCGTCTCTGTGTCTATGTACGTGGAATGAGTGCCATTTTATGGCTCGAGAGAGAGAAAGAATGTACATGCATGACCTTTTACCGTCAGTATGTGTGTAGGGTCCACACACCCTCGAGACGATTTTCGGTGCGTAGCATGCGGTTCCTGGAACGAAACCAGATCCCGGCAGAGTCTGACAGCGACGACGACTGTCCGCACAACGCTCGCAGACACCGCAGAGCGACGATGCCGGCACAGCCGCCCTCCACCAACCACAACAGGTGTGTCTTTCTCTTCGCATCGCCCTCTGCACTCTCTGCTCTTCTACTTCCGTGTCCCTTTATTATGCCCTAGAATGTTGTGTCTGTGGCAACGTGCACCCTATACTGTACTTGCTGGTTTGGCCAACAGTTAGAAAGCCTCTGTTTCGGTTACTTAAATAGTTTTCTCTAGTCTTTCTAGTTGCAGGGCGTTGATACCGGCTGCCACCGATCACAGACATTGCAATGGAGGTTTGAGCGAGCGCCACAAGACCGGCTCGTTCTCCAGTCATTATCCTAGGTAAGCACAAACACGTTGCTACATGGTTCGCCCACATCAAATCAGACTGTTTAGACAGAGAACACTCGCTCTTAAACCCAAAAGTTTCACTTCGTTTTTCTTTAAAATTAATGATTTTTCAGCTGAAATAACTGGCTAAAAGGACGTAACGTGCGGTAATGAAAAGAAATTAATTGCAGAGAGGACGCGCTGCATCGAGAGGAGTCGCTGACGAAGAACGATGCCGAATGGAGGAGCCGGCTGAACTCGTGGACGGAGCGACGGCAGTCGTTCAACCCCTACTGCAGAGTGCACGGTCGCAGAGCCATGCTGGAAGCTTACGCCCGGGACCAATTCCTTAAAGTCAGTCAGGAGCTTCAGGACGCGCTCGATGAGGAAAAACATCGATCTGAGGTATGCTCGCTTGGTATCGAACACTTCAATGCATACATAGAACAGGCCTAAACTGCCTCGAAGTGGGAGCCTTTCTAGCTGGGGAGTAAACCCGTGAATCCCCTAGTACAACATGTATGGTGATTAACTGGCACTGCTAACTGTGCCATAGTTGAAGCCGAACAGATGATTTCTGGTGTGTACAGTATGTGTGGCGAGATATAGAGAGAGTGGTGTTTCAGTGCTGTGTGTGCTGCCACGAGTGGTTTCAGAAGACAGTGTTTGTGACGCGTAGGGACTATGCCTTTTACATATTTCACCCGAAGAACAGGATACGTCATTTCTGCAGTGTGTTAGCTGAGAAGCGCTGGTTCGACTTCGGAGTGCTCTTCTTTATCGGCCTCAACTGCATCACCTTGGCCATGGAGCGGCCGTCCATCCCTCCGCACAGCTTCGAACGAACCTTTCTCAACGTGACCAACTACATTTTTACTGCAATATTTGCTCTGGAAATGTTTATCAAAGTTATTGCTCGCGGCTGTATCTGTGGTCCCGAAACTTATTTCAAGGATGGCTGGAACATTATGGACGGAACGCTGGTTATCATCAGTCTCATCAACTTGCTTTTTGATGCGCTTGCCTCAGGTACTTACTTACTGCATCTATACTGATTGGTGACCAAACTTTCGCACAACTTGTAAAGTAACATTGAGAATTACGTATTGAACACACAAGTACGTACTTTCGCACCGCACAGTTATAATACCGCGGTTGACGATCACAGCCAACCGTACTGCCACCACAGTGCGTTACGAACGTCAGAAAGAAAGAGAAAAAACGTGAGACTGAGGGTACCATACGCCGGCACAGTTGATGTAGTGGTTTAGGTCGCATAGCCACTGTGCGCGACTAAGTGCGCTCATCCTCTCGGCGGGGGAAAGTTTCTTGCCGCAAAGAGTTGGTCGACGGCGCAAAGCTCCAACCAGGCCACCGAAAGCTGGAGACAGCGAGTAGGTAAAATGGGAACCGACTGGATCTGCCGTTCAGAAGCCGCTCCACAAAGCATGTCGCGTTGGAGAACAAGATCTACGATGTCAGAAGCTGTCTGAGAAACCAACTATGCCGGGAGGCCTCTGGCTTAAGAGGCACCGGCGGACGTCGGGAGCTATCAGCATCATGGCATCAACACGCCGGCCGCCCTCCTGGTGACCGGCACCCAGCAGCATGGCTAGGAGGGAGTGGCTGGCAGTGAAAGAAGGGCAACGTCCGACATGGCGAATCACGGGGGTAGCGAAGTGGACCACGAGTCTGATCGTAGGCCGTAAGGCCCTCCGCGAATCGGATCGGATCGAGGGTACCATACGTACAGTATGTGTTGTACATGTAGGTCGGTGAATGTAATATTTAGTACTGTACAGCCTACAACAAGCATAGTGCGTGTGGAATGAATTGTGTCTGGTTGCAGGGTCCCCAAAGATATTTGGTGTCATACGTGTGCTCAGGCTGTTACGTGCGCTGCGTCCGCTGCGTGTAATAAACCGCGCGCCGGGCGTGAAGCTGGTGGTGCAGACTCTAATCTCTAGTCTCAAACCTATCGGCAACATTGTTCTCATCTGCTGCACATTTTTCATTATCTTTGGAATCCTCGGTGTTCAGTTATTCAAGGGCATGATGCATCATTGTGTTGGCGAAGGAATGCCCAACGCTAACATCACTAACAAGTCCGACTGCGAGGCGGCCGGCATGAGATGGGCCAACCAGCGCTACAACTTCGATAATCTTGGACAGGTAACTTTAGCCTAATAATTTAGATTTATGAACCTTGGTGAAACATTCAAATTGTTTTGGTTAAAACTAGTGTTCCGACGATATCAAAATTCGACGATATTCGATATCGATATTTTCAGCTCAATATCGATCGATATCGATATCTATAGTAATGCAGGAAAATCTGAGAATTTGAAAGCGCAGGCTACTATTTGATGCAATCAGCGATCTGATATCAATTAAGTAGAGAATCGCCGAAAAGGTAGTGGCCCTTCTGAAGCCCTTCAATGAAAAGGTTGACCTCTCAGGCCGATGCCCCACCCTCATTGGGCATAAATGAGCTCAGACAGAGTAGCGCATTTTAACTTGTTTTAATGACAAATAAGTCAACAAGCTTGACTTTAGTAAAAATCCGACTTTTTTCCTTGCCATCCTTTCAGCCGCCCATCAGCCCGGCGGTACCCCCTCAGGATTTTAAAATTTGTAACCCCTCAGCCAAAATGCTAGCCCATGTCTGCTTCTGCTCTCCTGCTTCAAGTGTGCGGAGTGAGCAGATCTTCAGTGTTGCTGCAGGCAGACATTTAAGAACGTAAGCTTGCTGTCTAAAAGCTGAGAATGCCGAGAAATTTATGTTTCTCAGAGCTATCATGCCACAGTTAGGTTCTGACTATACCATCGATTTCTGAGTTGGCCAGAAAAAACTGTTTTTTTACTGTTCCAGAGAAATAAACTTGGTGTCAGTTTCGTTTTTTTCCTACTTTTCTGCACAAAAAATATCGAAAATATCGATGCGAAACATCGCGATTTCGATATCGATATTGGAAAAATGGTCGATATATCGACTTTTCGATATCGATATCGATATATCGTCGGAACCCTAGTTAAAACCAAAATTTCTTCGACGATCAACTGTCGATCAAATGATTTTTAGAGTTTTTGTCTAAAAATCAAATATCTGCCTGAACTGAGGGTACATAGAGTTGGTATAATTACTGTATTTAGGTTTAAACTGGTTAAGTGTTCAGGAGATTTTTTTTTCCCCAGACCCTCTGTTAAAGAAACAGTACCAAGAAGGCATAAAAGAGCAGCAAGAATGTGCCACTCAGTGGCCGCCCGAGTGTCGATGCGCTGCACCAGAATTACCGGAGGGGTCGGGAAATTCGCCACTGCTTGTACATGTACTGTATATTCCACTTTTTCTACCTTTCTTTCCCTTTATCATGTTGCCGTAGCCTTAAGGAATCAACGTGAGCAGCTACAGTACGTATATTCCCAAAGACAGATTGCATATCCCGCTCAAAAATCAGTTACGCTGCAATAAAGCGCATGCGCAATTACCGAAGCTGTTACTCGGGCGATAAAACTTTGACTTTGAAGGGGTCGGGAAATTCGCGACCCCGCCGGTAACTAAGGTGAAGCGCGTCGTTCACTCGGCCGGGCGCTAATTGGCACATTCTTGCTACTCTATTATGTATGCATCCTTAACAGTACTACAATGTAGGTATGTACGTATACGACTATCAGCTACGTAGTTTCAGGCACTGATGTCACTTTTCGTATTATCAAGCAAAGACGGCTGGGTCAGTATAATGTATCAGGGCATTGATGCAGTTGGGGTGGATCAACAAGTCAGTTTGTCTGCTGTGTGTGTGCAGACGTATGCAGTGCAGTAAGTCGGTTTCAGCCGGTCGAGAACTACAACGAATGGCGAATGACGTATTTTATATCGTTTCTGCTGCTGGTCGGCTTCTTTGTGCTCAATATGTTTGTGGGCGTGGTGGTGGAGAACTTTCACAAATGCAAAGAGGCTCTGGAAGCGGAAATGGAGGAGAAAGCGCGCAAAAAGCGCGAACAGCGACGTCTCAAAAAACAGTCCAGCAAACAACTGCTGCTAGAGAAGACGACCAAGAAAAGTAGCTTCTTTTATTTCGCTCTGCACCCTTTATTTGCCGTAAAACGCTCGTTAGCTCGAACGCCGTCAAGGGACGGTGCAACCGATTCGTGAAATCAGCGATTTTTGCAGTTGACTTAATGTGGAAATCAAAAGCAATTTTGCCTCTAGATTTGTTAGAAGTTGACCGGTCCTGCATTTTAGAGAAAATTCAACTGCCCTATTATGCACACTATGGCCCTACACGATTGTTCATAAACAACACGGTGACGAGCAAATATTTCGATTTGGCTATAGCAGCAGTGATCGGGGTTAATGTGATAAGCATGGCCATGGAATTCTACATGATGCCACATGTGCTCATTTACGTACTACGGGCTCTCAATTACTTTTTCACTGCCGTCTTCACACTCGAGGCCGTCATGAAGTTGGTGGCCTTGGGCTTCAGAACTTACTTCAAAGAAAGGTACTTATTTTGCGCTGCGTACATACGTATTATCTCAATTAGAACTGAGCTAGCAGAAATTCTACTGATTTAATTAAGCTCCACTCCACTTAATGTATTGTACCCATTTACTGTACGTAGCAGGTCATCTGCCGATGTGGGTTGGGGTCTGGCGCCGGCCGGGGCGGTCTGATCTGAGCCCAAATGTTAGCGGAGGGGTTGGGTACTATAGTCCGTTCAAAAAATGAGTTTTTTCGCGAAAAACGTTTTAGGCGGCCTCGGACCAAAGTGTAGACAAGGTCGAGCTCCGGCCTGGGTGGACGCTACGCTTACTCTGAACACTAATTTTGCGCGACGGAAAAAATGAACTTTTTCCCTAATTGTTATGAAATCAGATGACTGCAGAATTCAAATCTAGAGGTTTCGCGACCACAATCATACTTTTAAGACGTTTCTAGGTAAAACCGTTTCGGAGATATGGCAGGTCAAAGCTTGCAAACATCGCGAAAAATGGCGTTTTTTAATTTCACAAAAAAGGGGGAACATACAATGTAGCTAAACCGACAGATTTGGTTGACACTTCCCGACCCTGAAAACCTCACCCTGATACCGTATTTCGGCTTCCAATAAGGGGTAGTGCATACTGTTGATTGGTTGGGTATACCGAACCCATACGGAAAATGGATGTTTTTAGGAATACCTACCCAATAAATACCTACCGATTCCAGGTACAGTATTTTCATAAATACCTATTCGGTTATTTTTGGAATACCCAGGTATTTGGGAATCGTTTTTTTATCCAGTTAGGTGCAATTTTTATTTAAAATTGCCTATGATCACAATATTAGTCATTTGTCCAAAGTTGCGTTGTGAAAGTTCTAGTGTAGTTTTTTTGCTTCACTTCACTTCACTCCACATGGCTACTATTTATCAAGTCTGATGTATTACCATTGTTCATGGTAGTACCTACGTACATATTGAAGTAGTGAAGTTTCATTCAACAAAAGTCGCAAAAATAGCCCCGTGTTGCTACTGCTCGCTTCGCTAGGTCTCTATACTGTACACTGGCAGGTCATAAAACTATGGTACACATGGAAAATTTCTCTGAGCCAATATTATTCATAGAAACGATTTTCACTCTAGTGAAACTAAAAATAATTTAAGAAAATGCCTAAAAACTGTAAATCCCATTACTTTTGATGAATTTCCTTTGCTACTGACCTTGGAAATGCAGAGTTTTGCGACCTTGCCTTGACCTTGTTGTTGAGGTTGTTGACCTTGCGAAACATTTTCAGGAAATACCGAACAAATACCGGTATACCGGTATTTTTCCGAATACCTACCCATACCGAACCGATTCCTGAAAATCCCATACCCAAACAACAGTAGTAGTGCAGCGTCAAGAAAAACGGGTTTGTACTCAAAAGACAAATTTTCCAAAGTTTTGTCAGAAGTAGCAGTGTTATAATGGTAGACGTTCTGGATCACTAAAAAGTGATTGCAGATAAAATCATACATGTAACAGTTCTGGACCGACCTGGGGGAGGGGGTAGGGGCGATTTTTCCTCAGGTTGTGGGTCGAGGGGGTTTCGACCAGAGGGTGGTCCAAAATTTCAAAAAGCTCCAAAACGCCTGGAAATGTGTTTTTAACACGTTTTTTTCAGTAAGGACGCTAAAAATCGCTATTTTAAACTGCCAAATAGCGTTAATGACAAAAAGGCTTCCGATTTCTCTTAAATATCAGCATTGGAAACGCGAAATTCGGTTTCCAAAGGCTTTTCAAGCGAATTTTAGGCTAAAATTTAGCCAGTTTGCTAGTACTGAAATCACTACTAGTACTTGTATTTTTGGGTCGGGGGCCCCTTAACCTGTCTGGGGGTGAGGGTGAAACAGATCAGTAGGGGAGCAGACCCCCGGACCCCCCGTTACTCGTACAGTATGATTGTACCGGTACGTACATACTACATACAGTATCGTAAGACTTCGTAACTCCTGCCTGTTGCATACATTGTACGTTGCTTTAGATGGAATCAGCTGGATATGGCAATTGTAATTCTGTCGATTGGTGGCATTGTGTTGGAGGAGTTCCAAGCATTAGAGTTGCCCATAAATCCTACCATAATTAGAGTGATGCGGGTGCTTCGAATCGCACGAGGTCAGTACTAATCGATCTGTACCTCAAGTATACGTGCGTAACAAATTGCCACGTTGCAGTTCTAAAACTGCTCAAAATGGCTAAAGGCATCAGATCTCTGTTGGATACGGTGGGCGAAGCACTGCCGCAAGTCGGCAACTTGGGCCTCCTCTTCTTTCTCTTGTTCTTTATATTCGCTGCACTTGGCGTGGAGTTGTTCGGCAAACTCGGTAAGTGATCGAACAACACCGACCTTCGTTCGGACTGGCGTTTACATGTACTTTGTGCCGTTTAGAGTGTTCCGACGAACACCCGTGTGACGGATTAGGCGAACACGCCCATTTCAAGACTTTCGGTATCGCCATTTTAACCTTGTTCCGAATAGCAACAGGCGATAATTGGAACGGCATAATGAAGGTTTGACACGTTTCTGATTTAAAAGACACTTCGAAAACTGTCACAACCATCGGCTGAACCGTTGCAGCAGATCGGTTACCTTAGCTTTCGGTTCCCATTTACCTACTCGCTGCCACCAGCTTCCGGTGGCCTGAGTTGAGCTCTGTGCCGACCACCAACTCTTTGCGGCAAGAAATTTGCCCCGCCGAGTGGATGAACGCACGACCACGCGCACAGTGGCTTTGCGGCCTAAACCACTACACCAGCTGTGCCGGCGGCGTGTTGAATTGAGAGCCTGTTTACGTTCGGAGGGAGTAATTGGTGCAGGATGGTTGCAGGATACTCTGCGAGACGACTGCGACTCGGACACGGACTGCACCACCAATTGCTGTGTGTCACCGATTCTGGCACCTATGTTTTTCGTGGTCTTCGTTCTCATGTCCCAGTTTGTCTTGGTCAACGTGGTGGTGGCTGTTCTTATGAAGCATTTGGAAGAAAGCAATAAGAAGGACAGCGACGAGGCCAAAGAAGCTGCTGCAGCGGCCGCCGCCGCCGCCGCTGCTGGCACGTCGGGAGCAGCTACCGCCACAGACACCGAATTTCCCAAGACCGATACTGACGACAAAGAAACCGACCATCAGGTGACCAGCGATTCTAGTTGACCCTGGCACTGTTTTCTTTTTACAGACCCCTGAGGTAGATATGGCCAACCAGTTAACCGTGCACCATCCCATTGATAAGCAAGTCTCACTTCCACCTAACCTCAAACCCGCTGAATGCACCCCTCCGCGGGACTCGCCACCCAACCAAACGTACAATTCTATTTTGACGGCCAGTCTGCCCGAGTTGCCCTACTCGATGCGAACTGTCAACGCGCTGCCACCGCCTTACGAAGAAGTGGCTATGGTGGACTTCGGCGGCGGCCAGCAAGTGGGGGTGATGCCTCGCCGGTGCGGCACCAGTCTGTACATGCCACGACCGAGGCCGCGACCGCGCCATCTCCCGGTCTCGGTGCAGAACAGTCTGATTGCGCCGCCGGGCAGTTCGCTGCAGGAGCTGGTCAACCGACAACCGGTCACCGAGCCGTTGCGACGCAAATCGCCACCGGTCAACAAGCATGAGCGAGTGTGCAGGAACGGTTACAGCGCCCTGCGACAGAGCAGTCAGGAGGACGCCCGGACTCGCAGACTCAGCAGCCAATCGTCGCAGGAGCAGCAGGAGGGTCGGCTGCTGATCTGAGCGACAGATTTTTGATCTCGAAGTTGGTGTTGCAATGCTTTCCCAACCGAAAATGTGGCCTTATGTACACGCCCTGTGTGGCCTCTGAAGGTTGTTTTTCTTTCCCTGTCGCTTCTCTCCCGAAAGCAATACTGAATGCACTCGTTTGCGTGTAGAACCTTTCTTCCTCTCTTCCCTACCACCAACCACCCACCCAGCACCCACAAACCGATGACGCTTTTTGCTCATTTGCGCCTCCCATTCTGGCATCTAAGCAACGCATTTTTGCCGTACATTTGAGATGACTGATATTAAAGATTTATTATTGGTTTATGTGAAGCATAGCGAAAAACTTTTACTGCTGTTGCAAAGTTTTTGATTTATTTATATCACTGATGCATGTATCAAAATTATTGTTTTTGTTGAGTCATCTGTGATAAAAATACTTTCGTTTAATGACAATTAAACATTGATCAAACTACATTGTATTTACAAACAGCTGCAGTACGTACCTTACAAACACTATTACACTACTACTATGCTAGCGGTTCAATCTTACTAACTGCGGCCTTTGTTCGGGGTCATGAAGGATAGAAAGAAAACTACTACATAGTTCACTTACAGTATACTGTACCTTTCTTTCGAAATCACGCTTACGCTAATTAAATTCGGTTCTGCTGTCAAGCTGCACGAAGAACACATCCTGCCCAACTTAGTACGAACTTGGTGTTTGTTAGTATTCTACTTTGGTAAGAGTGATTTCGAAAGGAACACAGCACCCTACCGGTACGAAAGTTCTTGTACAAAACGAGTGCTGCTAATATTAATCAATTAAACCTTTGCGAAGGAGGCACTTACCAAAAAACGGTGAGCAACAGAGTGCCATAGATACAGTAAATGAGGTGAGACCAGTAGTGCGTAGAAGATTCACAGCCATGGGGAAAATGCACGTACGTACGTAATAGGCAGATACGTCAGGGCGTGGTGTATGTAGCTCGACTGCTCGATCGACTATTCATCCGTCTGATCGACATCTTCCGTCTCCGTACGTTTGACCGGCGTCTCGAACGGTGTACTGCTCGCCAGTGGTTTACTGGTGTCCAAATAGGAACGCGATATATTTCTAAAACAATTGCATACCAACTACACTAAGAGTGGAAAGGCTTGCTGAGCTGTCTGGCTAGCTTTCTCAAATACTGAATTTAAGGTGTTGGTCTGGCATCGACGTGTTAGTGCGATGGACGGGAAATCCAAAGGTTCGATTCCCACATGCCTACCTTTTCCACCTTTCATTCAATTTCTTAGGAAAGAACTATTCTTTTGCAGAACCAAATAATCCCAAAACTTCTGGGTCTACGCGTATACTACGCGAAGGGTTTATGTTAGATATTAGATATAAAAGAAGCCAAGTTAACCTGGTAGCTAGCATGGACTCCAAGCGCGGGTCGGAGCGCAAGGCCATTAGGGACTGGTCGAGTCCAGAGCGCAGACTGGAAATGTCGCGGTCTTTCCTCATAGACTGCTCGACGAACTCGCGTCGTCTTTTCTGCTCCTGCACCAACTTCTCTTTAAGCAGAGCCAGCTGTTCCTCCAGATTCTTCACTCGACTCCGGTGGAGACGCTCTCTGTTCTCCATCAAGTGCTCCACCTAACATAAGCAAAATGTCGCATCAGTGACGAGGCAAACAGAACGCTGTTACCCGCTGCTTATCGGAGCGCAACTTTTCCACCTGATTTTCAAATTCGTCACGCTGTCGAGTGCTGAGCTCGAGCAAACGCTGCGCCTGTCCCTGTTCCAACTGAGCCACCTGACTCTGCAACTGCTGCACCGCCTTATGCAGATCCATGTTCTCCCGCTCCAGCATCGTCAGTGACTTGTCCAACGCTTGCCGTTCCACCGCCGTGTCTCGGATCGCTTCTTCTATGCGCCGTTTTTCCAGTTCCAGCTGAAAGTCTCTGTACACTCCACCTGCACCCTACCGAACTTGGCCACCACAGAGCAATTGATACAGTCAAGCATTTAACCGGAATACGGTACTGCTACTTGTACAGTGGCATCATTTAATCGTATGTATCTCACGCATAGTCTCGATTAGAAGCCCTGCTCGAATAGACGCCCCCCTCAAGCAAGTTTAAAAAATAGAGGTCCATGGGCTACTATTTGAGACAAACCAAAATCATTTTGATGAATTTTAGGTAAAACGGCAATAAATTGGCAAGCTGGCATGTCAGTTATGCTTTATTTGCTCCTTAATGATGCTCAACAGTGTTCACTGCATGACGTATGTACATACATGGGCCGAAAAAATGGGGTGGGGGTGTCAAAATTTTCAATTTGGGGGGTGGGTGTTCCGTCAAAATTTTCCGCCGGGGGGGGTCGAAGCCCAGTTGGGGGGGGTCAAAACCAAAAAATGCCTGCGAACGCTTTCTAGGTTGTTTTGGTACAATTTTCTGCCATTATATGAACAAAAATAACATTTCACACTATTTTATGACCGTATATGACACAAATCAGCAATTTGGACAAATTCATGTCATTACAAAAGCTGCCAGAGTCGAATTTGTTTTGAAATTTGTGTTTGTTATGTGCAGTTTTTTGGTGTAGTAAAGCTGGCCTGCACCATTATTTCCACAACCACTGCACAGGGTGGGTGGGGTCGGCTGCACGCCATTTTGGGTGGGTGGGTGGGGGGGTCCGGGGGGGGGGGGGGGTCGAGCCTAAGTTGGGGGGTGGGCGGACCCCCACGGACCCCCCCCGGCCCATGTATGCGTATGTAATACCGTAATTGTTATAAAAATCACTTCATAGACCGTCATCGGTCACAGAATTAACGTAGAAGTGTTGTGCTATGACATTTGAAAATTTGAAGCCCCTATCGAATAGACGCCCATCTAAAAGAAATTTCAAATAATAGAAACCCAGGGCTTCTAATCGAGAATATACGGTACGTGCGTTCGGGGACCGTGGAGCCCAATAGCATATGACATGGAAAGAACCTTTAAGGATACCCTAAATGCCAGAATCTCATTGCCACTACGTTAGACGTCGGTTCCAATAGAATAATTTCGTTATTTCCTTGCCTGTAGAACGTACGAGGTGTCCTTGTATTAATCTGCGGTCAATAATAAAAGCTCACCGTCTCAATGGTTTTCTTGAGAGCACAGCGCTCTCTCTCCCATCTCTGCTGATGCAGCGCCCAGTCACGTCGTTCGGTCTCCAGACGACTGAGACGTTGCTGCAACTCGCGCACTTCGTCCTCCAACTTTCGTTTACTGGACTGAGTGCCCTCCAGCTGACTGCGCAGTTCCACCTCCGAGTCTCGGTGTGCGTCACTGGTCTAAGAGATCTCACAATAGCAGCTGTTGGATCGTGTTGCCGCCGAAACCTACAGTTTCCAACAGAGACACTTTCTGCTCGAGACTGTTCTTCTCGTCGGAAGCCGTAGACACCTGACGTTGCAGCTCCACTATTCGCGGATTCAAATCCTCCACTCTTTGTCGCCAGTCTCGCATCTGAGACCTGAAAAGGAAAGGCCAACCAGTGGCGTATCCAGGATATTGGAAAGGGGGGTGTAAAATTTTGAAAGTGCCTGGTTGGGCCGGGTAGGGTAAGAAAATTTAGCAAAATTAGCCTTCAAAAACGCGTTTAAAACGCATTCCGAGCTTAAAATTAACAGAAATTACAAGTTTTAGTAGTTTATAATGGCCTGGTTGGGCTTCTGCCCGACCAGGGCGAGAACATTTTGAAAATTTGGCCTTCAAAAACGCATTTAGAAGGCATTCTGAGCACAAAATAGACAGTTTTAGTACTTAATTCATTAGTTTCTTATATTTTTCACAGACTTTTTCTTCCTACCTCCATCGCAAAGGGGGGTCTACGCACCCTGGATACGCCACTGAGGCTAACTGTACACAGAGACGGTTAGGGTGTCTACGGCATAGGTGCCGGCATCGTAATACATTGGATATCGTATTACATCGTATCGTGATACCATCACCCTAGTACCGGCACCAATGCCATACAGGCGGTAAGTGCTAGGCTGTAAGATAGCGGTACTAGAGGTGGAGAAACCGTGAGGATTACATTCGTAATCTCGATTCAGTCTGCGATTTGACCAACTTCTAATTAACAACACAATAACCAAGAGTAAAAGTGCAATACCGAGTGCTTTCAAGTTCCGATTCCAAATGAGCTTTTCTAGTGTTAGCTTGGCTAAGTTCCTGCTGCACGTTATTCAGTAGATCGGCCAAGTTCTGCTTTTCGGTCATGGTCTGGCTGAGAGAGTCCATCTCGTCGCGCAACTGCTTCTCGTCCTCTTTGGAGCGCGTCAGATTGCTGCGCAGTTTCTCTACCAGATTCTGCATTCCGCTCACTTGACTTTCGCTCAGCTTCAACTGACTTTCTAGGTCTCGCACTCGAGACTCCAAGTCCTTAAGCTTAACCACGTTAACAGACAAATACGTGTACGTACGTACGTGCTACAATCAGACAGTTAACGGCATACAATCTTACTGGTACTTGCTAAATAAAAATCACAGCCTGCCTTTTTTTCAAGTTTTCCAAAAAAAAATTCAAATGGCTGCCACTCCGTTAATTTTGCACAGAATTAAAAGTTTTCTGGCCAAATCCTAGCCTGGTAGTCCTGTGCTTTGTCCTTCTGAGAAAAATTGAATTGGTACTGCTCAAATTTACACCCATGTATCTCTTCTGATCTTTCCGAAAGTTTTCCATTACTATATACATTGCTACATACATGTAGTATGCCGTTCAGTGCTTGACTGAGGAAATTTCTTTACATGTTTATCGTTCTCAGTCGAGCTGAGTTTGGCTTTGATGCGATCCAGTTCCCCGTTCTGTTGGCGGAGCTTAGCTTCCAGCTGAAATCGCTCGGACTCCCAACTTTCCTCCGCATCTTTCAGTTGCCGCTTTTCTGTCTGAAGAGCGTCGATCTCTGCTTGCATGGTCGACACGCGGTCCTGAAGCAAAACTGCACCGATTGCAGCACTCGTTATTTCAAGCGTTCATAGCAATCGAAACTTAGTGACGCAAGCAAAGAAAAGTAAGGCATTTTGAAAAACTAACTGACGTTGAACTGCTTGATCTGGCCATCTTTGCTTCTATTCTGCAATTCGAAATGTGTCAGTTTGGCTTTCAGTTGACGCCGGTCTTCGTCGCGAGAACGAAGCGCTTCCTCTTGCGACACCAGCAATGCTTGCGCTGACGACAAACGAGAATCTGTGATTCGCTTTTCTGAACACAAAAAACGTACGTTGACAAAAAGTCTAGAATTTCTCGGCATGTACTATGCAGCTATGCGCACCTTCACAGTCGCACCATACGTACATAGTAACGATGGCACATCATCAATTGGCTACTATGTACTGGTACCTTCATGTAACAAATCGTCCCCTAAGAGGAGGGGGTTGGGGGTCTGGCGCCGGCCCGGGGGTTTGAGCACGAATTATACGGGAGGAGGTTTGGCACTAAAAAACACTCAAAACGCTCAAAAATCGGAAAATATCGCAATTTTGGGCAAAAAATTGCTAATTTCTGCTCAACTACAGCTAAAAAGTGCCGTTTTACAGTCAATTTTAGTATCTAAAATTCTGTCGCGTGGGGGCAGACCCCCGGACCCCCTGTTACATGTATGAGTACTACAGGGTGTGCCAAAAAAACAACCCAGCAGATCTTTTACTGTGGAAACCGCAAATTTCAACCGATTTGAATGAATCTTTTTTTAATGAAAGACAAATAAATTCTTGACATAGTGGTATGATGTTCATTAAGATACTCTGCTTGTTCCTGAGATATTTGCCATCAAAGTAAAATCAGAAAATTTGGTAATCAACAGCAGCGATTTTTATTATTCCGTTGCACTTCTTACAACTAAGTGCTAACGTCACGAGGCTTTACTGGCGACACACACGCTCGGTTACTTCAACAGTAAAGTCTCATTAGCCCCCAGCAGTAGGAATCTGCTTTATTATGAAGTTCATGGGAATCGCTCTTGCTTATTGCCAAAGTCTGTTTTGATTTTCAGCGTAAGTATTTCAGAAACGAAGAAAAGTATCTTGATAAAATTGTCACCATTTTTTCAAGAATTTATTTATCTTTCATCTTAAAAAGGATTTATTCGAATCGGTTGAGATTTGCGGTTGCCACAGTAAAAAATCTGCAGGGTTGTTTTTTGGCGCACCCTGTATACATAGATAAGTAGGTAGGTACAAGACGAGAAATACAGTCAGGCACTTAACGCCGTTTATGTTACCGGTACCTACATGTACTGAAGAATTTATCTGATACTAGTACAAAACACAACACAATAAAACCAAAGAACCGCACACAGGAAATACGTAGTGAAACACTCAGTTCACTACGTAGGCTAGTGGCACCATATGGTACCCTCACGTTCGGGGCCTGTGGTGGAACAATATATTATGGTACCCCTACCCATGATGACCATGGGTGCCGGTACCTTATGGTGCCGTTACCATAAATGCTACCACTACCATGTACTGTATGGTTCGAAATTTGTATGAAGTGGTACCATCCGGTACAGTTCCCAATTCGAAGGTAGGGGTACCATAAACGGCGTTAAGTGCCTGACTGAAATAAATGCCTCAAGCACAGAATCTGAGATTACACATTACCGTCTTCAGTTTCGGTGAGAGAATCTTGCAACTGTTTCAACTTCGATTCCAGCTCTTTTGACCGGTTTTCCGTTTCCACAGCATCCTTACGTAGACGACTCAGTTCGTTCTTGGCATCATTCTGAAAACCTTCACACTTCACGCAAGAGTACACGTTTCAGGCGAAGGTAGAGAAAATCAATTTATAACATAAATATGGTGAAAAGGTACTAAAATTCTCTTTCACTCTCAAAATTTTCTCCGTCTGATTGAACACGGACATTAATTAGGCCTGGTCAAAATTTTCCGACCGCCACCTTTAAAGGCTACGTGAGTATGGTAGACCAACGCCACTGGACATAACGAACAGTCATCCACATACGTGGCACGTACTACTAACCTTCTCCGACTCCAGACTCTGAATTTTCATCCCGAGCCGGTCAAAAGCAACTTCCAGACTGCGTTCATTCAACCCAGAGCCATCATGTAGACCGCTATCGGTGGCGTCCAATTCAGCTTGCGAGGTTTCCAAATGCGGTCTATTATAGCGAATTATAGATGTACCACCAAGTCCTAAACGAACGTCATTATTTAACAACCAGTATGCAAAGGGTAAGAAGAGTATTTGGGGATGCCGTCCTGGGCCAGACAAACCTCCGAACCGAGGTCCCTTTATCTGAGACAATTTTTGTATTGTTCTATAAGCCTTTTGTCAACTTTCGACTGTAAAATTGTCTACATACATTGTACTCCACTCAAAAAACACAAACGTTTCAACAAAAACCGGTGCACTCACGCGAAATGTTGATTAGCTTTCTAGAGGCGTTGGTCAGCTGAGTCAGCTTTCTGTTCAGTTCTTCCCTCTGCGTTCCCTCCTGATTCAGCTGAGTCTGCACCGTCAACAGACGTGTCTCAGTGTCATCCAAGCGACGCACCGTTTCCTCCAGTTCCGACCGATTCACTTGAACCTGTCGCTGCGCCTCCACGCGGGCTTCGTCTGCCCTCTTATAGTTAGTGGTCATGTCGTCGAGCGCAGTCTGGTGCTCTTGAACTTTGCGCGACAACTGCTCCTGCACCTTGTTTAGTTGCTGCTGCAGCCGGTTCCGTTCGCTCATGGTAGACTCTAGTGAGGCGGTTGTCTCCAGCAGCTTCTGTGTGGTGTCCTGCAACTCCTGCGCCGACGTCTGCTCTTTCGTTTCGCGTCTGGTCAGCGTCTCGGTTAGCTGCTCCACTCGACGCGACTTGTCGTGCAGTGCGCGAGAGAGTTCGTCGCGTTCGGAGCGCAGCTTATCCAGCTCCAGCGCCAGCTCCTGGTTGGTGTCCGAGCTCTCCTGACACCGCTGTTCGTGCACTCGCAACTCCTTCTCCAAGTCGTCCTTTGAGTGACGCAGCGCTAAAGGCGGACAGTTGAAAGAGTC
Organism: Sabatieria punctata; assembly: GCA_030248155.1. Classification (NCBI taxonomy): domain Eukaryota; kingdom Metazoa; phylum Nematoda; class Chromadorea; order Araeolaimida; family Comesomatidae; genus Sabatieria; species Sabatieria punctata. The sequence goes on from JASANB010006242.1 coordinate 97,481, forward strand.
AGGTATTTTTCAGCCTACAGAAACTATTTTGGCCACCACAACCTATTTTTATTCGGCTCATGTATCACTACACTGCTAAACTGGTGGCTATAAACACAAGACCACTAAAGATACAAGCACTCAAAGTTCAATCGGTTCTGTACCTTATATGCCGAAAAAACCCTGATTGTTTGTGAAACGCCCTCAGTTTATCAATCAACAACTCACTCGACAGGTCACGTGACGTCGTTTCCAGTTCGCCCTTCAAACGAGAAACCTCGGCCTGCAGCGTGATCTGTTCCGATTCTGCCTTCCTCAGTCGATTGCTAGCGCTGGCGAACTCCTTGTCTTTCTCGCCCAACGACGCACGCGCTACCTCCAGCTCAGTTTTCAGCGAGTCAGTGCTCAGTTTCTCTGCAACTCTCGGCATAATAATACGGCCGAAAAAGATAACTCGCTCACGATCAGTCAATTTGCGTGTGGTGTCCTGTAGCTCAGTCTCTAGGCTGTTCACTCTGGCTTCGGCCGCCGATAAATCGGCACGCAGAGACGACACAGCCGACTGAGCTTCGCCGAGATCGCGTTTGCTCTTGTCGCACTGGTCGCGCCAACTCTTAAGCTCCTTATCGTGTCGCGTTCTAGAAAGGGTTAGCTAAAGGAAAAACATACCATGAAAACGCAGTCTTACTTGAGTGACTCTGTGGCGGCCAATAGTCGGATGCGTTCGTCCTCGCTTTCACGTTCGCTATAAGTAGAGAAGATAAACAAGGAACAGAGAGGAAACTATGAGTACAGATTAGATTGTTTTTCTCGCATTGCAGTCAAGTCGTCACGCAGTTTCTGCTGGGTCGTCTGAGATTCTTTCAAGCGCTCCTCGATTTCACGTGCTTGTCTCTGAGATTCTTCGAAATGTTTGGTCAGTTCCTAAAATGAATGTTCAATTATCATCTGTCTTTACAGTACAAAGTCTATCTGATTAACTGCGTCTTCACAGAATGGGACGCTTAGGTACCTCAATCTTTTCCTGTTTGTTCATCAGACTGTTTCTCACGACTCTAACTGCGTCAGCCGGAGTGGAGGTGGAGAGGCCGACAGGACTGAGAGAGCGCGTGCGTCGAGAGAACGCCGACCGTCCGTCGAACGAGTCCTGCGACAAGTCCACCAGCTTCCTGAACGCGTCGCTCTGCTCGGCCAGCTGACTCTCGGCACGACGCAACTGCGACTGCAAGCGTGACAACTCGTCCGATTTCTCTCCCATCTGCTGCTCCAAAGAACGATTGGTCTCCAACAACTCATCTAGTCTAAACCAGCAGGACATAACTCAATCAACAACATAAAGCAGAATGTACTGAGCACATTTCTAGCTAAATAACTGAGTGAAAATGTGCGGCTAGTTAAAACTTGGAGCCATGAAAACACTAAATTTACCTTTGTTGCAGTTCGTCTCGTTCATTCTGTATCTGAGTGATATTTCCTTGCGATTCAGCCAAGCGTCTAATGGTGCTGGCCAGTGGGTCTTCCTGTCCAGCACTTCCCCGCTCCAAATCGGTCACCAGTTGCAACAGAACTCCGTCGCGCTTAACCATATTACCGCGTTCAACGTTACACACCAACCAGAACGTACTACTAGATTATTTGGGAACTAAGAGAACCCCCGGCCGGCTACTAGCGCTTGAATAGAGGACGACAATTAAAATCAAATCAATCGCGAAAGGCAGCACTTACTTCTGGTCCGGAGGTGGAAAGCGCCTGCGCTAAGTTGTATTTCTGGCAGGAACTGCTCACAGCTGTGGCAGTTCGGTGCAGCTCCGACTTCATCGAGTCCAGGTCGCGCTCTGTCGTAGTTCGCAGGTCAAGCAAAGAATTGCGCATGCGTTGAAAGGCCGACCACAAGGCCACCATGCGACGGTGCTCTTCTGTGAAATAGTTGGTGAGCGACTAAAAACTACCCGTGCTACAAATCGTTTACAGCACAGATTCAATCTCCCAATAGCTACTACAGTTAAGCACTTCGTACTATGATACCACACGTTCGGGCACTCTCATATCAATACGTTGTCTAAGTCTCTGACATTTTAAATCTTTCGTTCAAACCTGCCTCACAATTCAGGCAGCAACAATTAAAGAACACACCTGCTGTTGCGCATGCCATGATCGCTCCTTCTGTTGGAAGCTGGTGGTTTTATCAGAGTACTGTTTAGAAACTCTTTCCAGGTCATCTCGCAGACTTTGATTGGCCAACGTAGCCGCATCCAACTGCTCTCGCAGCAGACCGGACATGTGTTGCAAGTTGTTGTTTCTGCAGAAAACGACAGTTACCAACAGAGAACTGTTCAGTCGACGCTACCCACCTCTCTTGTTCCTCCTCCAGCTTGGAGGTAAAAGCCTCAAAGCTCTTACAGTCCATAAACGACGCCTCGAACAGACCTTCCTGACTGCCTCCGTCGGCGGTGCTTCGGTACAACGAACCGCCGCCATCGATGTCCGAAATGCCGGCGCCACGATGGCTGTGTTCTAACTGATTCTCTAAATCGGCAACCCGACGACGATACTCCAACACCTATGTACGTAGCAGATAAATTCGGGCATAACAGTGTAAGCAACGAAGTGTCTACTTTGTTTTGAAGCTGGGAAATCAAGCTTGCTTCCTTTTTCTGACCTTCCAGCGAATTGTCAATGCGTTGTCGGTAGTTGGCAAGTTCGGTAGCCAGATCGGTCACTTCAACGTCGCCCGTTGCTCTGGTAGTCATTTGCTGAGAGCTCGAATTAAGGTCACTTTGCGCTGTTTGATATGTAGAATCTGCCGGTGGACTCCTAAATCGGTTGCCATTTTAACCGTGCAGCACAATACACTAGCTCACTGTACGCATGGCTACACCCACTTTCCAATAAAGATAAATGAGGTAACAGCTTCACTTATAAAACAGTGAAGCAAGTCAACAATGCTTTTACCTCGATTTTCGCTCTGATCTTTTAGCATAAACACCATGAAACGTCAACATGCGGTGCAAGCCGAACCAAGTAAATTATGCATTCACTCAATAGGACCGAGACATGCACCGAGTATTGATTGCGCAAGCTACGTGTATTATTAGCCGTCAAAATTAGAGAGTACGCCGGCAGTAGCGATATTAGAAACCTTCAGCTTTTCCTCTGGCCACATACGCTGGTCGCTAGGGTAGACAGACAACCAACCATTTACGAGCACTCCAACCTTACCTATCTACTCAACTGCTTTTCGCACACTCAATTATTTATTACCCAGCTTGGTCAGGTGACGACGTTCCGTTTCCGTTCTGAAGCATTCTCGAGGCTGCCTCCCCTCTCCACTCAGCTGTGTGCCAACCTAAACGCTTCAATGCTATCATAAATCCAATTAAGCAATTTAAGAGGAACTACCGCCACCCTTACGCCGAGTAGCGAGAAGCAATTGATCTGTTTTTTTAGAATTTCGCACACTAAAACCCTAGCTATTTCAGTTGTCCGTCCGTAAAAACCAAACCAAACCAGACCAGACCTACTAGTTCTACGTATATTCAATACAACTTTGAAATCGAACGGCGGCTAAAACTCAAACACTCTATAGATATGCCCGCAAGGAATCAACCATTCGTCACAACCAAACTCAAAATGCAAAGTGCACATTTTACGTCAATTGTTCAAAAACGACGCAGCAACTCTAAAGTTTATCTTTCATCCGCTTCATTTTCTTGAAGTCGGCTTCCTGTCCTCTCAGCGATCGCATCAGCTCGTCAGTTTTGCGTTTGCGCTCGGCATCTTTGGCCATGTTGCGGCCCAACTTTTCGCGAGCCAAAAATTGGCTGTCCTTGCGCAGTTCTCTCATCGTGCCTCGCACCTCTCGTTTGTATTTATGTAGCAGTCGCTGCTTTTCGGCCTTGCCTCCTCGCCTGCCTTTTGCGCGACGTGAACGCTCCGGGTCGAAGTTTGACTCTATGCGCGGTTCTAACATTTTCGTCTGCTCCTTCGGACGTTCCGAGCGACACAGTGACGTCAGCGGTGACTGTTGCGTCATTTTGACCTCCAGATTTTCGTACAAAGTCGTCACTTTACTGCTGAGTGTCTGCGGGTAGTTTTCAATTGGTAGTCGCTTCAGCTGTCGCACGAACAGCGTCGCTATTACAGCGAACGACGGCAGCGATTCGTACAGATTGCAGACTGACTCCACCAAGCTCACGCACACGTCAATGCATGTTAGCACGAGCGCTCCTCCTGATGCCGGCTCTACGTCGTTTGCTAAGGTGGCCAGTTGTAGCGGCGTGAATACGTCCCTTTCCTAAAACAGAAAATGTCTAACAAAAGACCTCCAGCCATTTGAAGCTCGTATTATCGGCACCATGAATGGTAAAATCTTACGTTCGGGCACTGTAGTGTACCGTACGAGATTCCTACTCAGTCATTCTCACCCAGCAAACTGCCTTTACAAAACTTGTTTCCTAAGCCCAAGCTTGAAACAAAGACTTAAAAGTTAGGGTGGTCGGGTGAGTGAAAGCGACTCCTCTCGGTACGCACCATCATATTTATCACCTGACTATAACACTGCCTACATACAATGTCGCAATTACCTTGGTCGAAACCAACAGCATAGAGTGGTGAGGCTGCGACAAGGGAAATGAGCCAGTGGGAGCGAGTTCCTCAGTCTGGTGCGGCAGAGCCACATGGAGAACACCCAACAGATACGCCACCAACTCCGGAACGTAGCGCTTCGACTGTTCCACGTACTTTGCCGCAATCGCGCACATAAGCAGACCTCTGGCACAATCAAACGGAGCGCGAATGTGAACTCGGCCTAGCATCGAGCAAATTAGCATAAGAGAGGGCGTCACCACTGGATGCCAGGCGTCCGAGGCCGGAAACAGGTGAGGCACCAACTGTAAAAAAGCGAAGCAGTTGAAGGTTGGCCAGCGTCGCTTGTGCTTTCGGTACGTCTTCACCAGCTGCTTGAGCAGCGACCGACAACATTTGGCAGCGTAGTTGGGCGATAGCTGACACAGTCGATACAAAATACCAGCCAGACAGTTCAAGAGAGCTTCGTTTTTGTCGCAAAATCGACTGACTGCGTCGAAGTAACGCAAGAGCATGAGAAAGAGTCGCTGCAACCGTTGTTTATTGCCGGCTTGCAAGCTTGGATGATGGCACTTGAGCAATCGGTCCAGCACAAGTGCTTGGCTGTCGGCACTCTTGCCAGACAGCAGCTTTTTAAGACAGTCATAGTCGGTCGGCATTTCTACTATGTACGGTATGTCGTCGCTAGTAATTGACTGCTGTTCCAGTTCTTTCAGATTGTCGTCCGTTTCAAACGGCTCCTCTTCTGGCGATTTGTGTCCGGGCGAACCGTCAGCAGCAGACTGGCTTTGAAGCAGTTCAGAGTCAACCAATTGGCCGTCCTTGTAGCGAACAACAAAGTCCGACCGGTGCCCGAGGGCAAGGTTATCGTCCAAGTCGTCGGCAGACTTGTGACTTTGATGCATGCGACTCAGTCGCTCTTGCTCCAAACGCTCTAGACGATGCCGTTCTTCCTTGGCTATTTCTGCCGGCGTTCTCACGCGATCTGTGGCTTTACCTCGGGAGCGATCGAATTGAAGCGAACTGAAACCAAATCAATCAAGCAATGCACCAGACAGAGGTACTTACCGAACCAGTTTGTCATAGTCGTCATTTGCTGGTTTCTCGACTGCCTCTTTTTCAGCCTCAGTCGGAGCAAGCGCACCCATTACATTTTCCCTACACAAAGCTTTCCACTGCTCGTCCAGTTGTTCAGTCATATCGATCTGCTCATCGCGTTGCATTTGTTTTTCGTGTTTCTCCAGCTTCGATCGAGCGATCAACTCTTGGATCAGAGTTCTGCGCGACTTTTCGCCTTTCTGCGCGTCCTCAAACGCCTCTTCCTGGTCCTTCAGTCCACCGCCGAAATGCGCGCGACGGACGAAATCGGCATCTATGGCCGCGTCTTCCTCCGCTTCTGCCGCTGGCTTGTCGTGTCGCTCGATCTCCGACAAAGACCGACCGTAGTGCGTCAGTGTTTCGGTGTCGTCCAGCTGGTAGATATTTTTCTTCTTCTTATAGCGACGTTCTCGTTCGGCGGCGAACCGCTGGGCCGCCTTTTCGGACGAATCCAGCAAGTCGTCCTGCTCGCCTATTCGCTTGTCCACCAACCGATTGGCCTTACCGAAACGCCGAAACTCGTTCAACAGCGTTTCTTTGCGTTTCTCGTTGGCACGCTTACGAGACGCTCCAGGCACACCGACCACCGCCGACTTGGCTGCTTTTCTGCCAAGCACCTGTAAGAGAGAGATTCCTCACGGATTTTTCACTGCCAATCTTACTACAGCCAGAGTTTCCTCCAAATACACAGTAGTGCAAGTTTTTTGTTACCTTTGCACCGTACGATACCTTATGCTATTGGTTCAATTCAATCGCAAATTGCCTACCATGGTCGAGCAAAATCTGGCTGGTACAAGTTCGTTAACATTTTACGTCGAACCAACGAACGCAATAGTGATTACTTGATGCTTCTGTTTGTTGAATTTCAGTTCAAACGGATTCGCATCCGGCTCTTTAGTCTGATTTCTACTAGCCACAACGTCAGTCATCTTCCGTTTCTTCCCCATAGCTGACTCGCTACTTACACAAAATTTACTGTTAGCCGCATAGAGGAATTAAACGATGTAGAGATAGAGCTACGACCTCTCTGACAGCAAACAGTTCAGAAGAAGGTTTAAAAGCAGACCTGTCAAGTTTAACCGGATCAAAGCACAACTAAGCGTAGTACAAGCAGCAGCAGCAGTATAAGCTTCGATATCACGTTACGCAAAAGCATTTAGCAAACGAAATATGTACTGTTGTTGGGCGTACAAAAGCCAATTAAAGAATTGAGAACATGCATAGGGACAATCGGTAAGACACTAAACTGGCGTAAGGAACATAGGAGTCTTCAACAATATGAGAGACCGAAGATAACATAAAAGAGCCACAACAAGACTCAACTGCCACAGGAAGCACTTCGTATACAGCGTTCCGCACAATTTTCATTGTACCCGTCAGCCGATAAAAACCAATCGGTTTTAGAAAAGGAGCCATCTGCTTTGGTTTAGTCCGATCGGTTTTTAGTAAAAAAGTTCAGAAACCAAGCTAAGCGCACTCTAACTATAAAGAGCACAACAAAGGCAATGATACAATACAGTTCGAATCACGACACCAGAAAATTCCCTGAGTATAAGAAACAAATGACTTATAAATCGAAGACCTGAGGTAGCAACGAACAACACAATCAATTGCAGCCTTCCGCAATATGGCCAGTACCATTAGCTCCCTGAGATGAAATCGACAATGAACGGCCCTTCAATAGGGAATAAACGCACACAAATAGAGCTATCTCTCCTAGAGTAATCAATAAACAGCACTATCTAAAACCAATACAACTGCTACATAAATTCTATCAATGTACAGTAACGACGCGCCGGACCAACCAGTAGCACACCGGTAACACCTCACGACCATTCAATCTGCTTAGACAAAGCAGTCAGTCACTTAATAACATATGGTATCGGTATTTAGGGTAGCTACAACCTTAGATAAATAATACCCCACACGGACAGCTTGCGGCAGCACCACCACCAGTGCATGAACGTGGGGTACCACTACCGGTACCATAAAAGCAGTTAAGTGTCTGACTGAACCACACAAATACAGACTCATTGTTCGCTTCCACATAAAACCCCGTCAGACGAACGCTACACTTAGCATACTCTTCAAAATTCTTGTTTAAGTTCGCCGTGACTATAAGAGGGGCTGAGCTGAGCAACACACACGAACACGAAGAACGCAATAGCGCCAACACGCGCCGAACAAAATATAGAGGGCATCTCTGTTTCGTGCTTATAAAGTTAATAGCTTAACTTAATTTGTGTTGGTCTGTGTTCGCTCTTCCAAATAGAGTAGGCTAAGGGTGTAACGCGCCACGGGGACCACACAAAGAAAAACCGGACTCCAGTGATTCACAACATTCGTACCAAGAAACCAATCCAACGAGGGGGTCGCACTGTTAAGGGTCGCCGGTGACATCCAAGTCCTCATCATCATCATCGTCCTGGGGCACCGGTTTGAGAGCGTGTCTGATGCGTCTGCAGCGTGCCGCCAAACCCTTTATGGCAGGCCGAAAATAATAGAGAAACTCCTCTCGCGTCAAACTCGGAAAGAGGACTCGTCGACAAACGCCTATAAAGAGGTTTTGTTACTAAGCATACACTATGCCTAGCGATCAATAAAGGTTGCAGTACATACAAACACATCGACCACGGACAAAGCTTACTATAGCGGAGAAAAAATCTGGACCCCAAACTCCCCGGCCCATGTATGTATAGCGCCTTATTAACTGAAAGATATATCGAAAGCGCCATGTTAAAGAAAACAACATTACAGATTAGAGCCCAGTACTTAGGGGAGTAGCAGCCGTTAAGTGTGACTAACTATAGAGAAATGAGCCAAACAGATTTGCATGGCAGGCGCGTTGATTGAAAATGGCCCCTTGTGTTTAACGTGTGGTTGGTACGAACAATGGCGTCGTACACAGTGGCCTTTGATTCCCGGGGGACAGAGCAAACGCGAACGTAGTACTACGCAGCGTCCGTTCCAACTGCTTATCACATAATCGCATAGACCACTGGCCGACCAGTTTGGCCGGCAGCCCGCGGCAGCCAGCAATCAAAGAGGCGAGGCCGTAAAAACCGAATTAGAGATTTAAACTGGGCGCACGCCTACTTTCTATGTACTGAATGCCTTCGATAGGCAGGTTCTGGTAACTGCTGTGATTGGTGCCTGCCACCGTCGCTCTGGCCATCAGTTTCGGCCCGAACACACGTTTCTCGGCCAGCTTCTTGGCCAGACGAACCACCGCCTCCGACGCGTCCAGCTCCGACCACTTGACTGAGTGCAAGATCTGCTCTTCGGTGACCGGACGAAAATCTACACACAAAACACCGTTTCTCTTTCGCGCTAACACTGATTGACACCTGGGTCGCACTGCAGCGCGTCCGCAACCGGCACCGTAAAGTCGGGCACCGGACTTTTGGCTTGCTCCACATACTGCTTGACAAAATCATCGGGACCGGGACGCTACAAAGCAAACTTAACTTACATTCTACAGTCACACTAGCGTTTTAAAATCATGAAGGGGACAACAAGCAAAATGTCTTAACATCGGCTGTTTGTTATGTCTAGAATTTTAGAATTTAAGCACAGCTCCGTTCAAAATTCTGCCAATTCACAGGGGGATAACCAGTCCGCCCGCCTGGATAACCTCGGATCTCAATTGCTCGGTATCATAAATCGGCCGGAAAAAAATGGAGGGGGTATGGCTTTTCGGCGGGGGGGGGGGGTGGGTGCCCGAAAATTTTTTGCTTTCCCAAAAAAAGGTCGCCGGATTTTCGGAGGGGGTATGGGCCGCCGAGAGGGTGTGACCGAAAATTTTTTGCTTTCCCAAAAAAGGTCGCCGGATTTTCGGAGGGGGTATGCCCGACTAAGGGGGGCATGAGATCAAGTCGGTCTCCCCAAAATAGGTCGCCAAAATTTCAAAGCTGGGGTCGGGCCTGCCGGGGGTGGCGCCTGCCGGCAAGAGGGGTATGAGCGATCGAGGGAGTATTGGCCGGCAAGGGAGGTAAACCTCCGGCCCGGTTTGTTCCGGTTTCCTCCTGTCCGGTTTCCTCCCCTCATATTCCGGTTTCCTCCCTTTTAAAATTTTAGCATAATTTGGTGAGCAATAATCGATATTATTGCAGCAAACAAGTTTTGCGCAATTTTAAAACTAAATGTCAGGAATGACAGTTAAAAATTCGAACCAGGTGTAATTGGGTATTTTTAACTAAGTGTGAGCTGTAAAATGTATGACTGCAGCACGTCTTGCCTTGCCTTGACTGAGCGGAATGAATTCGGGCTCAGGGCTCATGGTTGCGTAATTTTGATGACTGAAAATTTCAAGAGACAACCAGTTAGCCAAAGGCAACGGTTGTTAATGCTACCAGTGTGGACACTTGATAGGGAGCCATGCTACCATTTTGTCCGTACCAATCTACCATAGTCCTCCTCTCTAAGGTCCATGTTGATGTGCAAAATGCAGCCCGACCCGCCCATCCCGCTAAAATATAATTTAGCCCGGACCACAAGGCTCTATGGCCAGGACCGGCTGGCATGGAAATTGATCCCACTTTTAGAAAAGCTTTTCAAATCATAATTGAAATGATCAAATTTAAAAATGCAACTTTGGTGGTCTACCTGCTCTGCCCTCTGAAAAATTGAGGCCGGCCCGATCCGCGGGCCTCATCTTAAGTGCCATGGCTGATCTAGCGCCCTTGAAAAGTAAAAGTGCAAAGAAGCAGTGTTCTATCGCTGCTATCACTACTACGAAGCAGTCGTCCAGTTTCAGATTGATCACATCCCAACCGAATCTGATGGCAATGAAATTCTACTACACTCAGGCACTTAACGCCGTTTATCGTACTGGCACTATATGGTACCGGCTCCCGGTACCTAGGTTAGTGGCACCATATGGTGCCGGTACCAAGTAATGGTACCCCCACGTTAAGGGACTGTGTGTATGCTGCCGGTACCATAAACGGCGTTAAGTGACTGATTGTACTAATGTACCTTGTACCTTGCACTTTATAAACGGATGTAAAAATATGTATACTGCCCAAGAATAAGTCTAAAATAATGATAAGCTTGCTTTTTCAATACTCCGGGTGAGAACTGACCAAACTATGCTTAAATTTTAAAAGGGAGGAAACCGGAATATGAGGGGAGGAAACCGGAAAGGAGGAAACCGGAAAAGAGGAAACCGGAAAGGAGGAAACCGGAACACGCCCTCCGGCCCATGTATGCTCGTTATGTCACGAGATTAGGCCAATTACCTTTCGAATGAGTAAAAAGTCTCTCTCGTAGGCATCTATAGCCGTAGCTAAGTTGCTATTGTTGGTGGTAGCGGCTATAGTAGTAGACTGTATAACAGACACCGGGTGGACAGCTTTCGACTGAATGGCCCTGGTCGACGACACACAGCCATTGCCGTTGAGCAGATTCGGACTCTTCAGTGAGGCAGCAGACGTGTGTGCGCCGGTACCGTTGGACAAGCTGAGCGGCAACAGCGGCGACTGAGGCAGACTGCCGCCAGCAGCGATGGCATTGGACCAAAACCACAAAGACGGCCACGTCAGACCATTGGCCGAAGAATGACCACTGGCCGCGCTTACAACCCGACTTTCTTTCGGAGCCGGTTCTGGCCCACAACTGTGGTTGTCTACGCTAGGTCGCCGTTTGCGGCCGGAAATTGGGGAGACTCTTGCAGGAGGAGGACTGTTGGAAGATGCGGAGCGGACCGAACTGTGCGGCGACGCCACTGAACTGCTGCTGACCAGTTGCTGCTGCTGCTGTTGCTGAGTGCGTTGAAAGGCAGTCCACTGTTGGGCAAAGTTGCTGAACTGGCCGATCAAATAGCGCAGATGGTCCTTCACCTCCTGCACGTCTTTACGAAGCTCTCGACAGTCCGAACAGCCGCCGGCTGGTGGAGAAGTTGGTGCACGCAAATCAATCGGCTGATGCTTCATCTGCTCCCTCTTTAGTTGTATAGTAGCTGACCGTTCTTTGACATCAATGCGACACGATAAATTTGCAGACTCAACTTTTATATGGCCATTATTTTGGACGATCTGATTTCCTGAGTATAGCGATAAAGGAGAGTGATATCATCTGAAATTTAAGACCACTGTTGGGTTGCTTGCATATAGTAACACGTTATGTTATCGCCAAGTTAACTACGCGTAGAGTTGTTCTAACAATAATTTTTGCACACCTAAATTATTTGCCCTTTTATTAAAAAACTTTTTCAAAAATTGTACTTGCACGGGATTTAACATGTATATGTTTAGCTTATGTAAGGATGCATCAGAAGCAGCTCTAAAATGTGTGTATAGTAAATTTTAGCATGGTAAATGAACAGAGAGGTGCATACATGTAACAGGTCATCCGCCTATGGGGGAGGGGGGTCTGGCGCCGGCCGGGGGGATCTGAGCCAAAATTTTGGGAGGGGGGTAGGGCACTAAAAACGCTCAAAAATCGAAAAAATCGCAATTTTCGGGCTAAAAATCGCAAAAAATCGCTAATTTGGGCTGAAAATACAGCTAAAAAGTGCTGTTTTGCAGGCGATTTTGGCAATTTTGTGTGTGGAAGTGTAAAAAAATTGCAAAAATTTGCTCACAAATTTACTTGCCAGAAAAATCGGAGGGGGGTCGGCGAAATCGTCTCGGAGGGGGGGCTGGCCTAAGTCGGGTGGGGGCAGACCCCCCATACCCCCTGTTACATGTATGGAGACGGAGAGGTGTAAAAGAAGAAATGCACATTGTATCTCGTTAATTTCTGCACAAATTTAAGCAAAAGAGTGCAATTTTAACGGTGTTACAATATTCGGTATTATTCGGTTTGAAAAATACCGAATTCGAATAGTACTAGTAACCGAATTATTCGGTTCCCGAATAATACCGAACTTCGGTTGCATCCCAAGAGAGGATACAATGAGGAAACACGTCGGATCAGGTGTAGCTGGGGGAGAAAAATCAGGAACCGATACTAAACAGAAATTAATGTGTTTAATGATCATAATTAATTATAAATTAACAAGTTTTATCGATAAATATCGATTATCGATTATTTTTAGGCAAAATTCCAAAATTTCAAAACCGTCTAAAATGGTCATGTCATACATATATCATTTGAAAGCCCTTCGCCTGACGGGTCTAATGATCACTAAATCAGTATAGGGCACGCCCCGGGAGGTCTGATTTGCCAAATATAAAAGTACCCCCTAGAGGCGCATCACTACCTATAGGCACGCCCCGGAGGGCCTGTTTTCCAAATATAAAAATACCCCTAGGGGTATGCATCAGTATAGGGCACGTTCCGGAGTCGTATAGTCATAAGAAAGTTAATTAATTAATATAATATAGTCCATTTCTGACCTTCCCTGATTTTTCGCCGCAAGCTACACCTAACCCAAGTTTTATTTACATATATTTGGTCTGAAGAATAGGGCAAAAACTCGTCGATCCTATCATCAGCTACTGGACGACTCTTTCTTTCTTCTTTTTAGTGACTTAATTTAATGTCCCCTACTTGTGTTACACCTTTCGGCTTAACTGACTTTTAGGGGTTCCTAATGAGGGCGGGGAACTACCAACTTGCGCACAACCGATTTGCGCACATGGATCGCGGGCACACCAACTTCCGCACAACCGATTGGCGCACAACCGGTTTGCGCACAAGCACAACCGATTTGCGCACAATTTTTTTTTGCTGCAGCACAATTACAACAACAGTAATTACATAGCAGTTACATTATTTAGCACAATTTACACAACAATTTAAAAAATTATCATAGCACAATAAACATGACATTTTTTATAGCTGGTTACGCTTTGGCTGTGCGTATAAAGTAATGGCCTATTCCTGTTAAAAAAGCCATGCGCTGGACATACCCATTTGGCCGTTCGGCCAGTCTTCGAATTTTGCCATCTTATTGCCTGCGCCTTACATTGTTTTGTTCTGATAGGATGCGTTCCAGGAAGAAGTAAATATCTGGATGCTTCCGATTGTTGAACAACCAGGCCATCTTAGAGTTCCAGCTCTCCACATCATTGTTGGTGCGGCGGACCTCATTTACCACGACCCAAATGACGTGACGGTTTGGATGAGATAATCTATGAGGCCCCACTTGCTCTTTGGCAGTCAGGATTGTTTGAGTACTTTGAGAGACAGATCAGATGGTCGCGGGTACACGCTGCTTTCGCGCAATCCAAAATACGAACGCATGAATGGCAAAATTCAAGGACTGGCTGAGCGTTACCAAATCAGTATGATCGAGCGCATGGCTTTTCTAAGAGGAACAGGCCATTACTTCGCACAGCCAAAAGCGCAATCAGCTATAAGATGTCATGTTTATTGTGCTATGATAATTGGTTTAAATTGTTGTGTAAATTGTGCTACATAATGTAATTGTTATGTAATTTGTTGTTCTCTGTTCAATATTCGTCAGTTGTGACTATATTGTGCTGCAATAAAAAAAATGTGCGCAAATCGGTTGTGCGCTAATCGGTTGTGCGCAAATCGGTTGTGCGCAAGTTGGTGTGCCCGCGATCCATGTGCGCAAATCGGTTGTGCGCAAGTTGGATAGTCCCTGAGGGCGTATATCTCAGGATCTAAGCAGAGCACATTAATGAAAATTGCAGCAATCTTTTAAGAATTTATTGATCTTTCATTTAAAAAAAGATTCATTCAAATCCGTTGAAATTTGCCTTAACTGACTTTTAGGGGTCCCTCTATTACACCTATATTATATTAATTAATTAATCACTTTCTTGCTTAGGGTTAGGCTGAGGCTTAGGCTCAGGCTTACGCACAGGCTTAGGCTTAGGAGTCAACTGAATACGGTAGATAAAATTGAAATTTTTGTTAGGGACCCCTAAAAGTCAGTTTTGCCCAACTTTCTATTAATATGTACAAGTTAGGTAGGTACGTAGTAGGTTGGTAACAGACGTCGGCATACACAAACAGGCTACACTAATTTTTCTGCATACACACGAACACGACACTATTTATTTTATATTACTAAAAAGTAGGAGTCGGAGTGGAATGTGGCATAGAGATCTAGATACAGATATTACATCTAGAACTCTATGAATGTGGATTTAAGGGAGGTCACTCGAATTGCAAATTTTGAACACAGAAGACCGAATGTGTTATCAAATGACTGCTGACGATCTTTTGATTATTATTTTACACATCAACATCTAATTACTGCATTCTATCTTCAGCTTTACCTCAGATACGTGTTTTTGCTCTCGGCGGAACAAACAAATCCTGTAAAACATGCGCATCCAAATTGTATACCTTTCACAAATATGACCGAATGCGGTATTAGACAACTGATTTTGACCTGTAGATTATTGTTTTACACACCAGTACACCAGCACATCCGCAACTAATTACTGCATTCTACCTCAGATAACGCGCTCTCGCCATATCGCCTTACTTCATCGATTATCGGCCGGTTACCCCGGAAACACCACTTAGAAAACTTGCTATAAAATACGCATAGAATAGACGTTGCCTACAGCACGCGTCGTCTCAACGCCGGCAATTACTAAAATGGGCGATGGGGCGATGGGGCGACGGGGCGATTTCGCGGTACGGGAGCGGTACAATTCCGCTCATGTCTTGTGAATACTCGGCTCCTCACCCCCACACTTTATCGCATCAAGTTTTGCCTGCCACTACCCACGATTTGCACACAACGATCTTCGGCGAAGTACTATCGCTAGAATCGACCAATTCAGTAGCGGAAACGACAACTTTCCTTCAGATTGTGATGAGTCCAACTCTTCCAGCTGCTATACTTCGTCCATGCCTTCTGGGCTTTCACTTTCTTCTCTTCTGGCCAACTCCGATTCGCCATGCCGAAAATTATCCCAAGAATCGGCCGATTCAGGAGTTGAAATTGACAAAACTTTTCACAAAATTGACAATTTTTTTCTGATTGCAACGATTTCACTTCTTCTGGCCTCCATAATTCTTTAGGCCACCAGTAGCACCTGTTCTGGTCCACTTCAAATCGTCACACTAAAGTACTAGGTATCCTAAAAATCGGCCGATTCGGTACCCGAAGAAATTGAAGCTTTAATAAATATAGAAATAACTTTATACAACGTACATGTACACCAGATACAATCCAGCAATCTATTAGAGAGAGTTCCATTGGCTCATTAGGCCCCAATGGAATCAGATCCACTGTGGGGCACTGATGTAAAAACAGTAGTTCGGTTCAAGCAGAACCTGGTGACATAACATTGCACTAAAGTATACATTCCTATACAATTTCATACGCACGTCAAACGTGCTATTGATATCATCCCTGGTAGACGTAACATAGGGCAGACATAACAATTTCAGAGCTGACAAAGAGAACTGGACTTGGGTTAGAGATGTGCACGGGCACCTTTTTTCCGGCCCGGCCCGGCCCGGCGGGCCGATCAGGTGAGGCATGCCCGGCCCGCCATGCCCGGCGGGCATCAAAATCGGGCCCGGCCCGGCCCGGGGGGCCTGAAAATGGTGCCCGGCCCGGCCCGGCCCGCCCAAAATCCGGCCCGGCCCTGTCCGGCCCGTTAATTTTGCTTTGTCTTACTAAATTTTTGAAAATTTGGCATGAATTTTCAGATTAAAAGCTAAATTTCATGTTAAGCTTTGGAAATTGGCATTTTAAAACAGCGAATTTCAAATTTATGCTTTCTTTTAATTAGAGTGCAAACATTGGGTTGTTTTCCAGGAATTGGATATTGGGGTTTTTTGTCATTGATAATGATACACAATGTACGGTACATATCCAGGGCAGTGGTTGACACCCTTTTTAAAGCCAGACGCAGAAGCTAAACCCTAAAAATCAAAGTGTGCACTTGAATCTAAGCCTGAGCTCCAAATTGAGGCTTAAAATTAAGTTGGTCGGCAGGTGGGGTAAAGGCTTGTGTATGAACGGCACCAAGGCTGCAATTACTGTTAAAATAATTCTGCATATGGTAGAATGGAGCGTATTTTGAATTCATTTGGGGCAATGCTAAGCTAATCAAGGTGTTCTTTTTTGTAGTCTGCTGTTCTTTATATATGCCCGACGGGCATCAAAATCGGGCCCGGCCCGGCCCGGGGGGCCTGAAAATGGTGCCCGGCCCGGCCCGGCCCGTCCAAAATCGTTGACGGGCATGCCCGGCCCGGCCCACGGGCCGGGCCGGGCACGGGCCGGGCCGGGCATGCCCGGCCCGTGCACATCTCTAACTTGGGTACAGTTAGGGGAACACATAGTACAATCAACGTATCTTTGCAAGTACTGAAAGGAAAGTGAACGTCTTTACTAGTAAGTCTGGTATACAACACAACAAACAAACACTCTCAAGCGGGCGCACACACACAACCACTCGATAACTCGATACTACAAACAAACACTCCGAATCACGCATTCCTTCATCACTCCCCCTCACGAGTGTCAACTGGGCACTACATACTACAGTTGGTAGGTACCACCAAATTTCAGGTAAGTCCAGGTTCAGGTATCTCTAAAATCCAATTTCAGGTTCAGGTTCAGGTTCAGGTATATTTTTCAAAAGTACCCAGGTGTCAGGTTCAGGTTCAGGTACTTTCAAATAAAGACACAAATTTTCGGCTATGAGCTAAATCAATAGCGCTCCTGTTCCTTTTCTTAAGAAAACGATCCATGTTCAAAGCAATCGAAATTTACAAGCCAACAATTTGACAAAAACGACAAAAACGCAAGACAATTTGTGCGGTATGACGGACCGATCGCCATTATAGTAGGAAACCCCACGCACTCCACGAACGTACGTTCATTTCAAATTCTAAGTTCCGGCATTAAGTTAAGGCTCAGGCATTAAGTTACATAAGTTCTACTAGCTGACGTTTAGGCTTATGTTCAACAAACAAACTAAAGTAGAGACCTGCACAGGCCAACTTTTTGGCGGCCCGGCCCAGCCCGGATTTTTAAATTTTTAGATGAGCCCGGCCCGGCCCGGGGGCATTGGTAGGCCCGGCCCGGCCCGACAGTCTAAAATCTAGGCCCGGCCCGGCCCGGCCCGGCAAATTTGAATTTGACTTAAAATCGATTGCAAATGGTATCGTGACAACCTTTACTTGTATGTATTGTTCCACTTAGGACTTTTTTGCTTACCATCCTTTCAACTACTCATCAACCGGCGCTATCCACTCAGGATTTAAAAATTTACTGATGATCTGTGATCTGGAAACGGGGGTACCAGAAAATGATAGGCCATTGGAACAGCTACAAAGCCATATGCGAGTCGGGATCATAGCTTAAGAAACGAATGAAGGGCGATCGTTTGAATGGAGACTGTCAGACACGTGAAAATGAGCCTGAAAATTGCTGCCGACCCAACTTTGGGGGGGTGTAGTGCATACAACTTGCTAGCATGTCTAGCATGTACGGACGAATATTTTTAGTAAAGTCGCCAACAATGGTAGGCTGGGCCCGGCCAGGGAGTTCCAAATCTCAGGCCCGGCCCGGCGGCCCGGTTCTAACCTTCACTCGACCCGCCGGGCCAGGTCGGGCCGCGTCCGGGCCGACAAATGCTGGTCTCTAAACTAAAGCTTAGGCTTAGGCATTGAAAGATATTTATACTAATCCCTTTGCATTCCTTTGTCATTGTTTTGTTAGTGTACTTGCAATAAACTCCTTCATCTGGTGCCGAGACCAAATTGTGTTGTGTTGTACACAGTCTACCTCTACTACTGCTACCGTACCTTCCTTCGCTACCACTACCGCCACTACTACCATGGTTCGAACCAGGAAACCGGCAACTACTCTCACTCGTTCCGCCCACCGCAAGAGCAAGACGTCCCCTAAGTCCGACCACACTTCTCCCGCTGCTTCCCGTTCCTCTTCTCACTCATCTGTGCATCTCTCCGTCAGTCAACTCAACCTTTCCGCTGCACCTTCCGCTCCTCCACCTTCAGCTCCCACTACTGCTGAAACTCCTATTCAACAACCTTCTTTGGCACAAGCCCTCCTGCGGCAACTCGAACAACAACGCGAGTATCATCAACAACAACTTGAACAACAACAACAACAACAACGCGAGCACCATCAAGAACAACGAGAGCAGATGCAACAATTCATGCTGGCTCACCAGCAGCAACAACAACAAATGTTTCAACTCATGGCCAATCTTCAACAGCGCCCGTCTGCTCCACATCCCCTACTTTCCGTCACCCTTCCGCGTCCTTCAATCTACTGCTTCAACCAATCGGCCAATGACGTCTCCTTCGCTCGCTGGTCTGCTGACGTCGCCTCTTTCGTGCAACAGTCTGGACTCCCATGGCGCAAGGTGTTGGATGACGCTCTCGACCCTCCCGCTCAACAACAGTTCCGTTCGCTTCCTGATGCCCAGACTACCACTCTTGCTGCCGCGCTCACTCATCTCGAGCCTCTCCTTCAACCAGCCGAGTCCCCAATTCATATCGCTCTCTCTCTCCTTCAACACCAACCAAGCTCTGACGTGATCAAGTATTCCCACCATTTCAAACAGCAGTTCTCTCGTCTCCCCGATGCCGACACCCTTGTCTCCGCCCTCTATGTCAATCAACTTCCTCACCACATCAAGAAGCACCTGATTCATCACCTTTCTGACCCGGCTCATCCTCACGACATCCACTCGGTCGCTACAGAGGCAGTCAGATACTACAACACCGAGCAAGCGGTCAACAGTTCTCTCCACCTCCCTGGGCAGGATGGTTCTCACGATTCCCCAGTCACTGGACTCAAGGCCCCCAGACAACGTTCAACCTCTCCTATTTGCTTCAAATGTGGACGTCCCGGTCATCTTGCCAACGCCTGTCGTTCACAGCCAGTACCCGCCAAGTCAACCCCTGTGTCTCCAGTTCAGCCGGCCGTCCGTCGCCTCGTGACCGAATCACCGCGTCCTCCCAGCCCAAGTTCTCAGTTCACCAACCATCGTCGTTCTCCTGTCGTTTCTTCAACCTCTCCGGCGTTGGGTGCGGTCAGATGGTTCAATCCCGCCTATGGCTATGGTTTCGTGACGTGCTTCGACAACAATCAAGACTACTTCGTCCACGCCTCTTCTCTTCTTTCTCCTCACTTCTCTCAGTCGACCCCACAGCTGTTCCCTGGCGAGGCAGTTCGGTTCGATATCACTCCCGATTCTTTTGGCCGGACCGACTGTGCTGTCAACGTTGTTAGTTTCCCTTTCGATCAAAGCTCTCCTGACTCTCGCTGCACTGCGCCCGTTTTGGAATGATGAATAGCCGTATAGACGGCGCGATCACAGTCGGCGAGATAACGGCAGAGGTAAGTTGATAGGCCGGACAATTGTAGGTTAAACTACAATTGTACGGCAGAGATGAAAGTAAAGTTGATGTACCGGGCCAACAGCACAGTGGCTAGCACGGTACTGGATTAAAAGAATAACGAATTAGTTATAGGTACGCCGGAATACCAATACACGGCAATAATGAAGAAGGAATAATGCAGTGATATCCGCTATGGTAAGTTATCAACCGCAAGAAAGAAGAACCCAGCGGCATCCACTATGGGAGGTTACCAGCTGGAGCGAGCGATAACTAATGGTTGAGCGAGCGAGTAATAATAAAGAACAGTCTTACGAACTGCCTGTCGACAGGTTGAATTACCGGTACCAGAATTACAGCACAATGCTTACTGGATTTAACCGTTTATCCACACTTTACAGACAGAACAGTCGGAGCGACCGCACACTTGCTACTTAGCTCGACAACAACAAGAAAGGTAATCAAAGATGGCCGACGCCTCCCAAAATGGCGGCGGACACGTTGCTTGGAATGGCTTGTCTCCAAATACGCACGGCAACGCCAAACTGCAGTAGCCGAAGGTGATAGAAATAGAAACTGTGCAGCGCCCCCTTCTTGGCTGCGAGCTCCCGCGAGCAGGGGCGTCCTGTAGTTGGACTGGTGCTGTGATTGGTCGTCCTGAAGCTATTGAACAGTCCAGTTCAAGTAAAGAAATACATAGCTGCATAACAGACAAACAAGCATTGAACAGAAAAGACATATGTTAGAGGTCAGTAAATGACGAAAACCAATGCACTTATGCACACTACTGAATTGAATATATCAAGCAAACAAACTAGTACAACAAAAGAGCACATAGCAATTACTTCACTATATACAAGGCATAATCGGCGGCAATTCAGATACAGGGCATAGTCGGCGGCAATTCAAAGTTACCCTTGGCCGCTGCGAGCGGCACACTGACGGCATGTGGTGATTTGCGCCATCAAGTCCTGTGACATGTCTGGCATCGATTTGTTGTAGCAGAATTGACTGGATTCGGCCGAACGGTGGTGGTCGCACAAAAGTCGGCGGCGCAGTGCGGTGGGTATGCCCCACAACGAATCTCCGACAGCCACAAACTTATGGTCGGCCTGCATCCAGCGAGCTGACTCTTCTTTGGTAAGCAGAGGGTTGCCAGACCAGGCCCCCTTCTTAGCCGGCTGGTCCTTCTGTGTCACTCGTTGGTCAACCGGGCCCGTAATGACCTGGTCATAATTGGGCTTATCCGGCGTTTTTGGATGTTGCATCGTAGACGATTCAGCAGCACGACTGATGACAGTCATGACTGAATTATTGGCCATCACCGAAACATCTTGAGTGTCGCAGACAACGTTGTTGACTTGCGCTAGCACATTGACTACATCAGCGGTAGCCAATTCTTCGTCCATCACTTGGTCTGACCAGTCATCAAATTCTGTGGCGAGATCGACTGGTTTGTCTGGCACAACAACAGGACTGCGCACTTTGTCATAGAAGCGTTTAGCGCGCAGATAATCCTCTGTGCTCCGAGCCTTTTCACGTCTGGGTTCATTTCTTTTGGCCCACTCCTGCCAGTTCTCTGCTGACCAGTGTTGAAAACCGGCCGGCCAGCGAAGCACACCACCTTTGGTGTAATCTCGTGAAGATGGTTGCACTGTCGACTTGACCACGTTGACGTAGTGGCCGCTTTGTTTGTTGCGCTTGCGGTCACGGTTACCGCTAGCAGTACCGTCAAAGCAGTCGTAGTAGTCAGAATGACTATGGTCATTTCGCTCCAAGTCACTCGAACGTTCCATCCTCAACAACATCTTTCGGGCTAGGTAGAAGTCATTGTTTGCCCTACTAATGACGTCATACTCTTCCGCTTTGGTTCGCAAATCTGGACGCAAACCATGAATCAGGGTCAAAACCAAGAACTGATCGTTTTGCGGATTGAATCGACCCCGATAAACCAGTTGACCCTGCTTTTCGAGTGCGTCACAGAATTCTGTCACTGAGCGATGTTCTTGCTTCATTGTCATTAGCTGGTACTTTTGCGTTGACTCATCGACTAACGCATTACAGCGCTCAGTCAGATGCAATTTCATGGCTTCAAAGTTGACTTGGCACGTGGCCGGGTCCTTACGCTGCACCTCGTTGCGTTGGTAAATGGTGTGCACCATTTGGCCCACCATCTGCATGGTTTGTGTCACCTGCTGTCCCATGTGCACCAGCAAATCGCGATACTGTTGAGTTTCCACCTCGGGAGTAAGCGGGTTATCCCGAGTTGCTGTGGGCAAACTGGTCGTCTGTGGAATGTTGAATGACGGCTCAACCGTAGGCTGAACCGACGGCGAGAACGGATTGCCAGATGGTACCGTCTGTTGGCTGCTGTGCTGTACCGGGTCAAACACTTGATTTCGAGACTCGGCTGCAGTAGTGTGAACAGATTCCGTCGCTTTGCGTTGATACTGAGCCACTTCCCATCCAACACGCTCTTGCAGGTCGTATAGCGTGTCGTTTGGTCCGATCTGACCCAAATCCAGGACGTAGTCAATGCGGGACAAGCACCGATCTCGCAATGCTTGCAACCCCGCGGCGCTAAGACGCACCGGCAGATTCTGCACGTACTCTTTCGCCTTCTGTGCCATGCGACGTATGTAACAAAATCTCCGACTGCTCACGAGCCAGTACAAGACCCAAACTGATTTATCTGGCCTCTCCCGGCCACGCGATCACTTACAAACCCAAACATCACATGCGGATGCTTTCATACCACACACTCGTGATGCTGTTCCACATACATATGCCGAGGGGCCGTTACCTACATACTAATACATACTGTACAACTGTCTACTACACTCAATAGTGGTTACATCCTACCCCTAAAAAAGAGGTACGTCCTCGTACAAAATACAGTAATAACGAGAGGTTATAGGACAAGAAACAAAGGCTAAATGCGTACGAGATATAAGAAGCAAACATATGCGATCACAAACCTAAATCTATAAAAACAAAAACCTACGCGTGTCACTGATGCATATTCGTCTGAATGAATCGACTTGACTCTTCAGCGCATCAGCAGCCGTGGCTGGTTCTCCAAATCGTCGTTCTGTTGTTTGCACTCGCCAGTTGAGACCCCAACACCTGAGCCACGAAATCCCTCAATCGGTTGTCCACTTTATCTTTCCTATTTTCTGTTGTTGTTTCTTCATCTGGTTCCACGGCTACCCCGACGTCAGGATCTTCCGCATCTTCTTGTGGTACTTTTGCAACAGCTAATTCCTTTGGCAGTATCGGCACTCTAGGTTGGTAGACAGGTGTTAAACGGTTTACGTGAACCCACTTTGATGGAGTTCTTGGGTCGTCAATGAGTTTTATCTCAGCATTCGGGAATCGGAGCCCCACAATGCAATACGGTCCTGTCCACAACTTAGAGAACTTGGGACTTTGATCTCTCGGAACCATAGGTGTATACAGCCACACTGGATCACCTAACTGGAATTCGGGAAGATGCACTGATTGATCGTACTGGGCTTTCATGTGGGATTGTGCCTTCTGGTACTCCAGCTGTGCACAGGACCAAGCGCCCTGCAATTTCCACACCAACTGATCGCGGTAGGTCGGTATGTCTGTGTAACGACGATCTGGAGCTACCAAAGCTGTTTCAACAGGCAAACAGGCGTCGCGACCATACAACAAAAAGAATGCTGTATCTCTTGTAGCCTCCAGTGTGCTGGTATGATAGCAAAAGACTGCCAACTGCAACCATTTGTCCCAATCTGTGTGATTTCCGTTCACAAACTGACTCAAGATGTTCTGGAGCGTTCTGTTCAGTCGGTCCACCTTTCCATCGCATGCAGGATGCCAAGCAGTAGTCCAACTCTGGTTCGTGCCCATAAGCTTACACACTTCTTTCACAAGTTCTGACGTTAACTGTGTTCCTCTGTCTGAGAGCAACTGTCTGGGTTCTCCATGCCTGCACAAGATGTTGTCAATGATGTGTTGAGCAATTGTTTCTGCTTTCATATCCCTGGAGTCATAAATGGTAGCTGCGCTGCTACTGACTTTCAGAGTGGTTTTATCATTACCTACTAACCGCGCGCGCCATTCATAAAGCGTAGCCAGCTGTATGGCTTTTTCTAGAGTTTCTGGATCCTTGTCTTCGACTTTGTGTTTCAAAGCAGGCAGAAGACCTCTGAGGAAGATGTTCCTAGCCAAGGTATTGCATACGTTCTCTGGAAAATCGGCATACACCTCCTGCAAAAGTTTGCTAACTGCGGCTGCGTACTGTTCTACAGTTTCGTTCGTCTGCTGCACTCGGTTCATCAGTTCGGTAGCTTTAAACTGAGCGTGCTGCGGTGGCGTAAAGCGCTGGGTTAGTCGCTGCACCAGCTGATCGTAATTATTTCGGACGGCGGCCGGCAAACTGTCCAAAAACTCTCGTGCGGGCGACTGAATGTAAACAGGTAATGCCCGGCGTCTACGCTCATTATTCCAGCTGCATGCTTCGGCTATCCGTAGAAAATGATTCTGCAGCCACTCAGCGAAATTGTCATCGGCTTTGTCACCTTTAAAACAAGGTATAGCAGGTTCTGACACTTGTAACCCGGGCAGACTCTGGTCGTTTCGCCTCTCGATTTCCGTTTGAGCTGTCTGGATCTGACGGACGGCGCTATTGGTTTGTTCAGCTGCATTTCGGATCTGCTGTACCACATTCTCCATTACTGCAGTTTCTTGTCGGCGTCTGGACCTTTCTTCTCTGTCGATTGTCTGCTGCTGTTTCTTCGGTGTGACAGTGTCAGAAGTCGAGAAAAAACGTTCGTGTTGCTCGCTAGCGATAGCTTGGGCTTGATCACCTTTACCTACTATTCGGCTCAAAGTATCCTTAAATTTCTGAACGGGAGTTTTCGATTCTGCGGTTTCTGACGCGGCACTATGCGAAGGCGGCGTCCTCTGAACGGACATACAGGAACAATAAATTGGCTGGCCAGCACTTTGAATTGTCCGACGGCCGTATTTTTTAACTATGAAACGTTTTCTGCACTAAGCTTATACCGCAGGTTCCGGAACTAATTAACTAATTTCTCAGCTTCAATCAGCTTACTTTTCAACTTCACTTCTTCTTCCACGTAGCTCCCGGTCGTCTCCTCCACTGTAACAAAATCTCCGACTGCTCACGAGCCAGTACAAGACCCAAACTGATTTATCTGGCCTCTCCCGGCCACGCGATCACTTACAAACCCAAACATCACATGCGGATGCTTTCATACCACACACTCGTGATGCTGTTCCACATACATATGCCGAGGGGCCGTTACCTACATACTAATACATACTGTACAACTGTCTACTACACTCAATAGTGGTTACACGTAGTTGTTCGGAATGTACCGACAGATTTTGCGTTTGGTCGGCAGCGATCTGAGCTGAGGTGCGAACATCATCTGTAGGATTGGCAGCATGCTCGGTCACTGTCTGAGCAGTGTCCGGCCGCTGCAAAACCACGGTCACATCATCTGTAGGATTGGCAGCATGCTCGGTCACTGTCTGAACAGTGTCCGGCCACTGCAAAATCTTCACGCTGCCAGTCGGTGCCCCGTTGAACACTTTGGGAAAGCAGTTCTGAACGAACTCGTTGACTGAGGGTGCCTGCTGGAAAATGCGCTCTGGCACCCCTTCCGGCTCCACCGGAACTCTCTTCTCTGTGACTGGACTGAGCCAGTGGTTTTGACGTTGGTAGGTTTGCTCGTACTCTATCACTTTTCTGTTCAATCCGTTCACCCAATCATCTGCTGTTTGCACAGCATTTTTCCACTGAGACAACGAGCGATTCCGTTGAGACAGCAGACCAGCCTTTTCTCTGGCAATCTGCTCAACTAGCTGCAGTGGTTTGATCGTTGTTGGGTACTCTTCTAAGCCAGTCATTTGAGCAATTTCCACCTTGCGCTTGTGTACGTCTGCGCCAATTTTAGCCACTTTAACGCTCAGTTCTTCCACTTGTCGCATTTGGTACTTGAACCGTTCGGCATGTTTGGCAATTTCTGCCTTGTCCTCGTCCCTGGTCATAATGGGCGTTTCATCCATTGCCGTGGGTTCAGGCTGACCCGTCATAGCGTCCCACGCGCCATTCTGTTTTTGGTAGCGCTGTTTTCGGTCCAGTACTTCCTCTTCCAATTCTGACGCCCAGGTGGCAGCAGTGGTCAGAACTAGCTGCCACTCTGATAAGGAACGAGTGCGATCAACCAACACGTCTTTACGTGCTGGAGCCATGTCAATTGGCAGAACTTTTGGTTGAATTGGTGGCGGCAGCGGCAGGTCGAGTTGCTCCGCGAACTGACACTTGCCTTGGTACAATTTTTCATTGTACCACTTCACTCTGTCCATCAGTTGTCTTATAGTAGCCACCAGTCTGTCCCACTTCGAATGACATTCGGCCAACTGCTGCTCCAACTCAGAAGTAGTTGGTTCGACGGCTGAAGCTGGCTTCTTTTTCTGCTTTGGAATGGTTCGATTGTAGACCGAGCGGTGTTTAGACACCAACTCAAAACCATTACGCGTCATTTCGTCATTATCATCTGAGTTGTTGATTTCGGGCTGAGTCGAAATGGCCGGCTTCTGTGCCGACAAAGCAGCCAGAATTTGTTGTTGTCCAGCCGACATTTCGTCTTTCAATTCTTTCTGTCCGGCCGACATTTCGTTTTTCAGCTGTTGCTGTCCGACGGCAACTTGCGAAATTTGGCCGGACATCTGACCGACTTTCTGTTCCACTTGTTCCATTTTGTTGTCAAATTCGTGTCTCAATCGGTCATTCTGCTGGCCGATTTCCTCTCGGAGCATATCGGATTCCTCGTGCACTTGCAATCGAACTTGTTGCTGAATGACCGCGCCCAGATTTTTGTTCACATGAGCGGCCACTCTGTGCACTAATGTAGTCTCTTGATTGGCGGTCAAAACGGCCTGTCGCTGGGCTGCCGACAGACTCTCGGTAGTAGTCGATTGGCGCTGCTGCGCACGCGTAGATGGGCCGAACGCATCGGCCAACTCGTTACTTTCGACAATTTTTAGTTGCGCCTCTGACGTTTCTTCCGTAGTGATAGCGTCATCATCAGAAAAATCAAGGTGTGGTGAGTCATCGCCGGCTGCAAGCTGCTCTGTAGACACGGAAGAGGGCCGATTTTCAGACTGCTTCTGTCGTCTCTTTTGTTTGCGGCTGAGAGGTGAAAGATTAACTTTCTTGCCCTTGTCAGCGGCATTATCTTTCGAGAGCAGAGAGTCTTCAATTTCCGGCGCTCGCTCGGTAGTCTGTTGAGAGGATAGGCTGCTTTTTGGCCGATACTGACCACTCTTGCTTTTCTTGTTGCGATTCGGCATCTCGGTTCGGAACCTCCAATTGCACTGCGCCCGTTTTGGAATGATGAATAGCCGTATAGACGGCGCGATCACAGTCGGCGAGATAACGGCAGAGGTAAGTTGATAGGC
Organism: Sabatieria punctata; assembly: GCA_030248155.1. NCBI lineage: Eukaryota > Metazoa > Nematoda > Chromadorea > Araeolaimida > Comesomatidae > Sabatieria > Sabatieria punctata. The sequence continues at coordinate 124,862 of JASANB010006242.1, forward strand.
CGGACAATTGTAGGTTAAACTACAATTGTACGGCAGAGATGAAAGTAAAGTTGATGTACCGGGCCAACAGCACAGTGGCTAGCACGGTACTGGATTAAAAGAATAACGAATTAGTTATAGGTACGCCGGAATACCAATACACGGCAATAATGAAGAAGGAATAATGCAGTGATATCCGCTATGGTAAGTTATCAACCGCAAGAAAGAAGAACCCAGCGGCATCCACTATGGGAGGTTACCAGCTGGAGCGAGCGATAACTAATGGTTGAGCGAGCGAGTAATAATAAAGAACAGTCTTACGAACTGCCTGTCGACAGGTTGAATTACCGGTACCAGAATTACAGCACAATGCTTACTGGATTTAACCGTTTATCCACACTTTACAGACAGAACAGTCGGAGCGACCGCACACTTGCTACTTAGCTCGACAACAACAAGAAAGGTAATCAAAGATGGCCGACGCCTCCCAAAATGGCGGCGGACACGTTGCTTGGAATGGCTTGTCTCCAAATACGCACGGCAACGCCAAACTGCAGTAGCCGAAGGTGATAGAAATAGAAACTGTGCATCGCTCTCCTGTCGTTCATGACTCCAGACGGTCGTCAGGCTCGGATGTGCCCATGGATCGACGCCCGTCTGAGGGGGAGTGATGAAAGATATTTATACTAATCCCTTTGCATTCCTTTGTCATTGTTTTGTTAGTGTACTTGCAATAAACTCCTTCAGCATAGAGGAAGACAAGCTTTCATAAAGGCAATTTCCGGATGGGGGGCTTCTCCCTATAATCGCCTTCATTTTTAAGTTACAGTACACATACAATGTAGGTGCAGATAGAGATAATGAGCATTAGTCGCTTTTACGCACACCATTTTTAAGGACAAAACTGTAGAGCGTCACGCAATATGTGATTTAACCAATTTCAAAGTTGACAGTAGAGTGCGAACTGGTATTGGGTATTGGGTATTGGGTATTGAGTGTATTGGGGTGTTTTCCAGGTATTGGGTATTGGGTATTGGGGTTTTTACCCCCCAATACCCAATACTAATGGGGACAGGTAAAAGTAGAGAAAAATCGATGTTGACCTGAAAAAATGATCTGAAAAAATCGAAAAAGTTGATCGATAATTCGGTGTAGGAAGCTGTTTTCGCGTTAAGGAGCCGTCCATAAACGATCGTTCCAAAATCCCGATTTTTCCTCTCCCCCCTCTCCCAAAATCGCCTTGCGTCCTTTCTTGGGGACCCCTCCCCCTAAGGCGACGTCGTTTTTTGGTTTACGCCTCTCCCGATAAAAGTGCAGTACATACAGTACTGTCCTGTTTTCTACTTACCATACTGCGCAATCAATAGAATAAATCCCTACAACCACTCTGGAAAGCTTTTCTGTATGTAGAAACCTCTCACAGAATGTACTTAAATTGAAAGTAATACAATCGAAGTTCCCTAAAATTCCGAAAAATGCGACGTCGTTTTTTGCTAACCCCCTCCCCTCCTGGTGTGTGGTCTGTCGTCGCATTTCAGCCGACCTCCCTCTGGAACGACAACGTTTATGGACGGCCTAATCAACTAAACGTTCATAGAATTTGCTAAAGTGCAAGCTTTTCTAAGTGCTACACCAGTCGTTAAATTTTCTGTTCTTATCTAAAATAAAAATGCCATTAGAAATGTCACCATAATGTACCAGTACCGTACCCATAGATATTGCGGTGGTGCACAATTTCCGGCAGAGTTAGGAAAAAAATTCACCGGAAGAAACACGACTGAATTGCAAAACAATAAGTACCAAAACTGTTTATTTCTGCTAATTTTACGCCAAAAAATGGCTTCTAAATGCTTTCTGAAAGGCTAAGTTTTCAAATTTTCTCGCCCTACTTGGGCAGCGGCCCAACCAGGCCTCTTAAAAATTTTAATTGCAGTGCCAAAAAATCTTGTGTACTTCACTGGAATGTACCTGTCCAGTGAAATGTAATTTTTGGCCCAGCTACTCAAGTATTGGGTATTGGGTATTGGGTATTGGGGTATTGGGGGTCTCAGGTATTGGTATTGGGTATTGGGTATTGGCGTATTGGGTTTTTTAGGTATTGTTCGCACTCTAGTTGACAGTATACATGCTACTTGTACCGGCGGAAGTTTAAGACAAGAAAAACCTGAAAAGTAGGTACCGACCTAGTAGGTGTCAGGTAAGTACTTTTATTTTCAAGTAGGTTCAGGTTCAGGTTCAGGTTCACAATTTTCAGGTTAATACCCAGGTTTCAGGTTCAGGTTCAGGTATACCTACCAACTGTACTATGTACATACTGCTTTGTAAACTTGCCTATCATAATCGATTAATGCTTGCGGTGAGAACAATGGCGCCATTTCTGATTGTAACCTTTTCAGCATTTTTTCGTCGCTCTTTCAGCGATGCCCAAATTCTTCTGATTGTGCCGTTGCAGCTCAAACAGGTCGGGCTTCAAGAATACATTGCACCAAGCTGCTTGTTTGCGTATTTGCTTAGCGTTATTCAACTCAACTAAGTTCGCTATCGGTTCTCGTTGGGAACAGTCACAAGCAATGGGCGAGAACTGCCGGCAACCTTCTGGTGACCCAAACGCTTTGCTTTTGACACTTGAAGCCATCGACCCCCGACCTGTTTAGCAATCTGCCTCACCTTAGCAGTGTAAGCTTCAAAGCTGTCTATCTCTGGTTGCCTTCAAAAGTTTTGCCTCCTAAAATTTTTCTGTCCCTGTAACTTCTTGCTCCTTGTATTTTTCGGGATGTTTTTAGTCCCGCTTTAATTTTTTACCGCCTGCAAAGAAAAAACACCCCGAAAATTTTCAGAACCCAAAATTTTCATTAAAGCGGGACTAAAAACATCCCGAAAAATACAAGGAGCAAGAAGTTACAATGGACAGAAAACTTTAGGAGGCAAAAGTTTTGAAGGGTACAAATTCTAAGGGGGCGCAAAAAAGCAAATTTCAGGGACAGAAAAAATTTAGGGGGTACAGGTTCTGAGGGGTTCGAATTTTCCGAGACAAAAACACCTTGAGAAATACTAAACAAGGCAGAGCCAGAGTGTATCGAAGAAATATGAACATCGTCAGTTCAACTGATTTCCACAAGCGAATTGACCGATTCATGGAATGCTACTTCGGTTTAGCGAATCGGAGTTGCAGTTGGCCAGAAGAGTAAAAGTCAAGGGTGCATCAAAGAAGTACTGTACGTAGCTAAAAAAGCTGAAATCGTTGCAATCTGAAGAAAACTCAAAAAATTCACCTTCTTTGGGAACCAATCGGCCGATTCTTAGGATAGTAGTGTGACGATTTGAAGTGGACCAGAACAGGTGCTAGTGGCCCAAAGAATTATGGAAGCAGAAAAGGTGAAATCGTTGCAATGCAATCAGAAAAAAATCATCAGTTTTGTCAATTTCCACTCCTGAATCGGCTGATTCTTGGGATAATTTTCGGCATGGCGAATCGGAGTTGGCCAGAAGAGAAGAAAGTGAAAGCCCAGAAGGCATGGACGAAGTATAGCAGCTGGAAGAGTTGGACTCATCACAATCTGAAGGAAAGTTGTCGTTTCCGCTACTGAATTGGTCGATTCTAGCGATAGTACTTCGCCGAAGATCGTTGTGTGCAAATCGTGGGTAGTGGCAGGCAAAACTTGATGCGATATAGTGTGGGGGTGATGAACCGAGTATTCACAAGACATGAGCGGAATTGGACCGCTCCCGTACCGCGAAAACGCCCTGTCGCCCCATCGCCCCTTTTAGTAATTGCCCTCAACGCCCCTGAGCGGGCGCGCATTCGCAGGCAGCCCGCGGCGCAGCACAGGCAGCACAGAATTGAGCGGCAAATTCAAACGTGCGAAGGCGGCCGATCGCTCACGGAGCCTGCAATGCAACATGACATGTGCCAAAACCAAACCAAGCCAAGCGACAACCAAACACCTTTCTGTGCTACAGTGCTTGTAGTATCCGTCCATACACTTATCGGAGTCCGTTTGGGGTTTTTTGAAGAGTGAATTTCCTTGTCTTTTACTTTCCCTCACTTTTTCATAATTTCATGACCAATTTTTTAAAGCTGCCTCTTGCGACCTTATACCAGCGTTAGATTTGGACTTGTTGAACTTCCAAAATGTTAGAAAATGAAGTAAAACTCATAAATTCTCTCTGACGATTCTCGACCTGCCCCTTCAGCCACTACCTCTACTGTTATGCGGTTATGCGTACTAATAAAACAAGCCACAAGAATATAGTGGAAGCAGTGTCCATGCATGCAGCCCTCCTTGATACCACATCAAAATCCGTTTACAGTAGAATGTCTATAAATGGACCTCTATAAGTTGGACGCCTCCGTAAATGGACGCTTTCCTTATCAACGTACTGTACTTTCAGCTGCATTCCAGTGATGTATTGTTACATCTAGGCCAGCGCAACGGCTATGGCGTAAATTATTGTATTCAAATTCGGCACAACCTGACTGACTAACCAAACAAAATTTGCACACCAAAAGCGATCAGAATCAGCACGTCGTTTGCACACCCACACGCATAATTAACAAACTAATACGCACAGTAACAGCAAAGTTATTATTTTCTCTTTCTAGTTTTTTTAACATTCGAACGTGACGTGGCCTGTCCCGTACAGTCTTATGAATTCGACGACCCGATCTGCGAGCGCTGACAACAGCACAGCCACTACTGAACATGAAATTGATCTGGTTTCCTCGGCTTTTGCACAAATCCAGGCGTTGTTTGAAGCGAGTGAGGCCAGCCAGCCATAAGCATCATAAACATTTCTTAGCATGTTTGGGGTGACAGACTAAATTACGCTTACAGGAGCTTCATTACAGCTAAGGGGCGCGAAAATCAATGGTGTCGTTGTATTGTGATCGGGATTTTTTATGTCAAGAGCTGGGCTGGGTTCATGCGCCAACTTTTGATCTACAAATCAACCCGTTAGTCTGAGCATATATTGAAAATTTCATCCAATTCCGACCAAAATTAAGGAAGATACAGCAAAAAGAAAAGTTTCCATTTTTGATGCTGTTTCTACTTTTAATTGAAATTTCTCAATTTTATATATTGTTGAATTTCTCAGGACTGGGTCAATCCTGATGCACCAAATTTTAACATATAAAATTCCCACTTTTTTGGCACTTATGTTCCAAATTTCAAACAATTTGGTCAAAAATTGCGAAAATGGCAGCAAAAAGAAATGTTGTCATTTTTTTGGGACACCCTGTACCAAATAGTTTAAATAACTAAACAGTTAGTTTTTAAGCGATAAATTCTGCATATTTTACGACTGTATACCATGTCAGAGCTCTTCTGTTCAGAGTTTTCTCCTTATTTCTAATTTACTAAAAGTTTAACAATGCAGATACGCAGAACAAGACGTCTCTTTACCGTTTCTGAGCAACAAAACAATAAAGAATTCTGACAAGTTTAGCTTATAACAAACAACCATTCATGGAAAATTCTCAAAAAGCGGGAGGGGCCCCCATGAAACGATGCAGGGCGATTTTGGGGGAAGGGGGGTCCGAAAAATCGGGATTTTGGTACGACATCATTTATGGACGGCCCCTTTATCGAGACCGAGCCTAGACCGCAAAGCAAACGTCACAACGTGCTTGCCCATTTCCCGAGTAAGTGCAAAACCATCAAATTCTGCTCGTTTTCTTTCTCGGCATGACTAGACTTCTTTTAGATGCAACAAAAACTCTTCCACTGAGGCAAAACATATATTTTTGCTGAAAAAAACAAAAAGTATGACTTTGCGCTCATTCCAAACAGCTAGCGACCTGTTTATCAACTATTTGGAATTATTTGGTATAGAAAATACCATCTGCTATTTGGTATTTGGTATTTGGTATTTTTTATACCATTTGCATCCCTACTTCGAAGACAACAGTTGAAAATCCAGAACCTTGCACTCGAGACTGATTTCTTGAAGTTCTGCAGCAAGCTGATCGCGTGTTTCTACAGTACAGAATGGACTCATCTCATTCAGTCAGAAACGCGAATAGAGCGTGGAACAAGGCACTTAGGAACGCTTTTTCTGGGCAACAGAAATTGGCACCGGTACAACGCGCTAACGGCGGGCGGGAAGAAATCAATGTGGCAACACGGATGCAAGCAACCTTACATAACAGAGCGGAACAAAGAAAGGAGGTGCAGTGCGGCCGGCAGGCCCCGTGCAACGGCAACGGTAGCAGAGAACCGGCGGCGCGGCTGTTTTGAATTTGCCGCTCAATTCTGTGCTGCCTGTGCTGCGCCGCCGGCTGCTGACTGCGAATGCGCGCCCGCTCCGGGGCGTTGAGACGACGCGTGCTAGGCGACATTCGTGCCGAAGGCCAGATCGGTAGAACATTATCCTAGCTACAGAATAAGCACAGTTAAAACCCCTAGGAAGGTGGCCCTTTTTAAACGACGATCATCACTATGAAAAGAATAGAAAAAAAGAAATTCTCTGGGTCGCCTTTTGAAAGATACCAATTTACCAATTTTATTGCATGTGTAGGTCTACCTTAGATGCATATTTAGTTACTTTCAAAAATCTTTGAACAACAAATTAAAAAATGAAAACAGAAAAATGCGCTATCGCGACCTCCACTTCACAAAACAATCGTAGCATTCGAATCCGCTGACAGATATGTCTTCCCCCCATGAGTATATGACAATTTGCTGTCGATTGAGCATAAATATAACAATTTTTGTCCAGGCCCAGAACGGTGGCCCCTTTTAAACAGAAATTGCCAAAAATGATCTATACTGTAAACAGTAATCTGCGCAAGTAGTGATCTCCCTGCAGTGGAGAGTAGAGTGGAGGATGAAAAAAGTTGAGCGGGGGGGAGAGTACTCAGATTGCTTATATTTAATGAAAACGACGGAATATGGTATCACATGACTGCTCCTGACATCTAAATGATCAATTTAGACATTAATAACTAATTACTGCATGGTTTGTACAGCTTATCCTCAGATTACACGCTTTCGACAGATGTCAATCCTGCAAAAAATCACACACAGTGTGTGGTTCGCATATCCTACCCAAAGTGGTCCAAATAGACCACGGCACGGAATGGGCGAACAGTGCAGAAGTGGGCCAAACACGAAACAGCTCTGTTTTTTTTGCTTTATCTACCATTCTGCAGTTAAACGGCATTGCAACCAGACTCGGAAAGATCGTCTGCAGCAAAGTGTCTTGCAAACTAAACTGAAACTTTAGTTCTGCTTTAAGTCTAGGTTATTATATAAGTTGCACTTCCACAACAGACTAAACATAAAATTAGCTTATTCGGGCTCAAACAAAAGTGCTGTTTACAGGCGATTTTTAGCAGTGTCTGAAATTGTAAAAAATCGCAAAAATTTGCTAAAAAAATCGGAGGGGGTCGGGGAAATCGTCTCGGGGCCGCCGTTTGCGCTTCCGCTTTCTGTAAAAATGCTCATATGCGTTTACGTATTTAGTTTTCGCACTTTTTCACAAATTCGGTTCTAATCTAAGTAAGCGCCCCACTGGCGTCTGTACGATTCGATTCGATGTGACAGTCGACCAGACGACCCTACGATCAGACCCGAGGGTCCATTTCGATGCCCCGTATTAAGTGAAATCGAACAAGTCGAACTTACCACCTACCCGAGGCTTTAATCAGCCTCAGTAGGTCCTACAGTTGGTAGGTATACCTGAACCTGAACCTGAAACCTGGGTATTAACCTGAAAATTGTGAACCTGAACCTGAACCTGAACCTGAACCTACTTGAAATTAAAAGTACTTACCTGACACCTACTAGGTCGGCACCTGCTTTTCAGGTGTTTCTTGTCTTAAACTTCCTGGTACAAGTAGCACGTACTGTCAACTTTTGAAATTGGTTAGATCACATATTGCTTGACGCTCTACAGTTTTGTCCTTAAAAATGGTGTGCGTAAAGCGACTAATGCACATTATCTCTATCTGGACCTACATTGTACATGTACTGTAACTTAAAAATGATGGCGATTATAGGGAAAAGCCCCCATCCGGAAATTTACTTTATGAAAGCTTGTCTTCCTCCTATGCCTAAGCCTAAGCTTTAGTTTGTTTGTTGAACATAAGCTTAAATGTCAGCTAGTAGAACTTATGTAAGCCTGAGCCTTAACTTAATGCCGGAACGTAGAGTTTGAAATGAACATTCGTGGAGTGCGTGGGGTTTCCTACTATAATGGCGATCGGTCCGTCATACCGCAAAAATTGTCTTGCGTTTTTCTCGTTTTTTGTCGAATTGTTGGTTTGTAAATTTCGATTGCTTTGAACATGGATCAGTTTCCTTAAGA